>JAPPVO010000019.1:69049457-69090408 GCA_030407325.1 Camellia japonica | reverse complement strand
ATATTTGGTCGGCCGGCACTTATGTTGGTCGATTGGCCATTTTTGGTGGCCGAACCCTTTTCATCTGCTTTATGCAGATATTTTGTGCCAGCTGGTGCAGCTGGCATCCACAATTCACCCCCTCCATACACGTGTATGGAGGGATTTGCCCTTTGCTTAGCTTCTCTTGGAAACCTTAGAATTTGAACCTCTATAAAGAGGAAGCCCCTCCTCCCTCCTTCAAGGTTCAGAAAAATTAGGTTGAGAGAGTTAGATATAGTTTTGTATCTATACTCCCTTGTTTGATCATATTTTGTGCTCAAAAGTGTTGTTTTGTCTTACTATTGTACACAAACACACACTAGAACACCATCCTCTTGGAGCTGAGGTCCCTTGGGGTTGATTTCAGAGTTATTGGACTGGTTTTGGTCAGAGGAACCTGCTGGAGCCTTGTTCTTGAAGAAGTTCTACAAGGGTAAGCAAACTTGCTTTAGATACCCCTTTCTTGCTTATGGTTTTGAGCTTAGTTTATAACTGATAAAAGTTCTGATTTTTCTTGCTTTAGAACTTTGTTTAAGGTCATTTTGAGGTTTGGGATTGTTTCCCCCTCCCCCTCCCCCCCTTAGGCCTTGTTAGGCCTTGTTTTAGGCCATCCCTTTTGGCCATTGTTCTTGGCTTTGCATGGCCTCTCTACCACTGAAATCCAGAGGATTTTCAGTGGTGGAGAGGTGGTTTTGGCATCTTAAATAGGAGAGGGGCATCCCCTCTCCATGTTGTCTTTAATGCTTACATAAATGGCTTATGTTTGTAGCATGTGTGCTTAGCTTGTTTTAGCTTCATTTCAGTATATATTAGGCTTTATTTTGCCATGATATAGCACTATTTTGACTTGGTTTAGACATACCATGCATGCTTTGTATACTTGTCTTGTAATCCCATGATTTGGCCTAACATGCATCATGTGGTGACATGCTATTTTAGCATGATTTTGGCTTAACTTCATGAAGCTTCTAGCCTTGTTTTAACATGCTTGAGCTCTATTTTTCATTGTTTTGGTCATGCTTGCATTGTTTTGTATAGCTACCATACAATCTAGCTTGTTAGCTTTGGGTGCTTAAGTCACTAGCATGCTTTACTTGGGCCATTTCAGTGATTTGAAATCATTTGTCATGTCATTTCAGTTCGTATTTCATGCTTGTATGCTTGTATTTGTCATCCTTTCAATGTCTTGAAGAGTTGGTTTCTTATGCTCCATGATCGGGTCATTGTGCATGCCCCTATGCTTAGGTCATTTAGATGCCATCTAAGTGGGTTTCTTGGTTGTTTAAGTCATGCCATGTTTGGCTTTGATAGGTGTAGTGTAACACCTCTTTTGTGGCCTAGTTTGCTTCATGCTTTTGGTCCTTTATTCTAGCATGTTTTGGCTTCATTCCTTGCATGTTTTAGGACCATGTTGGCATGATTTAGGACTGTTTTGGGTTACGCTTGCCATATGCTCTTTGTGTTGTGTAGCTTTGGTTCGGGTTCCTTCACTAGTCTTAGGCTTTAAGCCTTGTGCATGCTATGATTATGATTTGTTTATGTGATTCGACATCACTCCTAGCATCATTTCAGAGCATGTAATGTTGTCACATTTGCATGCTTTTCATTCCTTTTAAGTGTGCTTAAAAAGTTCCTTTTCATGCTTTAGTCTTTAGGCCAATTGACATACATGTTTGTATGTGCATTTTTCCTCATTTCCATTGCATCTTGGCCGCTAATTTGGACTTATTTGAGAGCTGTCCATTTTGGTTTAAGACCACCCCCGCATGTTGTTGCATGCTTGCATTGCATGTTGTCACATACTTGTTGCACACTTGGTAAATTGCATGTTGTGGCATGCTAGTTCAATTGTGCCTTGTTGTGTACTTGGTCCATGACATGTTGTTGCATGCTTAAGTTGTAATGCATTTAGCATGCATTCTCCTTTTTTAGTTGCTTAACATGTTGTTACATGTTTGCCTCACATGTTGTTACATGCCTTGCATATTTGCATGCTTAAGTCGCATTTTGCATGCTTGTTAGCTTGCATTTTGTCATGTGCTTGATATGTTGTCACATATTCTTGCATGTTTGGATGCATGTTAGGTAACGTTGCATTGCATTTGGCATGCTTAGCCTTGTATGGCATTGTCATTAACATGCTCATGTCGCACTAGCTTTGCTTGCATGTTTACATCCCTTGCTCTTGATAAACCATGATAGAGGTTGGGGGCCCCTTTATATGTTTTGTGTGCATTTCATTTGATATTGAAGATGCACACTTGGCTCCTTTGGCCATCACGCATTGAAATGCGTGATTGATGGCCTGAGGGTCGAGAACCATACTCCTTTGAGTCTCAAACATGATAAGGAGGGTGGTGGTGCAAACATTGCCTTGAAAATGCATTGCCATGCTCTGTCTGTCCTCTGTTGTAGCAAAAACAGGATTCTGCAGGAAAAGATGGCCGGTCGGCCATCTTCAATGCCGGCTAGCTATGCATTATTGGCCGAGATCCCCACAAATGGTCGATGACCAGTTCCCTTTGGCCGGTGGCCTTGAATTTCAGCCGATGACATCCCACAGTTCTCAGAAGGTGATTCAGAAGCATCCTTGAGACTTGCACAGTTTTCAGAGGTGCAGAGCAGTGTAAACAGAGGCAACATGACATGGAGATGGATTTTCGAGCGAAGCCGACCGGGCATGCATGCATCTGTCTTCCCGAGGTTGTTTTACCGCTTTAGTAGCTTAATTAATTTACTTAATTAGTTAAGTGTTGTGTAATAATTAATTAGCTTGTTAGTTAGTTAGTTAATTTGTATTATTCTTTCGGTCCCTCCGTTGAGAGGGCGCAATTGTGTAATAAGCGTGCATGTGTGTGATGCATCTCTTCCAATCCTACGTCTTTCTCCCTTTTACTTAACCGCTTACGATGGTTAGTTCTAGGGCATGTTTCAATTAGCATACTTATGTCAGCATGTTTGCATACATTCATTCGTATTGCACGCACCGGTCTCGGCGCATCATACTAATTGCATAGTATTTCAATTCCAACTTGAATACGTGTATCGAGTTGTCGCATTTCACATGCCATTCTTAGATTAGCTGAGCCTATTCTAGTTGCATTTTGCATGTGTAGCCATCTTAACATGAACTAGGATCATACATGATTTCTAACTAGTTTCTTGTTTTGGCTCGGAGTACACTGTGAGTGTTTATGCTTTAGCATCTTGCATGTATGTGAGTGTTAACATGACAGCATGCTTGCCATGAGGCTAATTGCTTATGTGTTATAACTGCCTGAATGCCTGTGGGTGAAGGTTGGATTGCTTGAATTGGAACAATTCATCGAAATCCTCGATTTAGCCTACTTGCGAGTAGCAAACTTCAAACCGCTTTCCAAACAAACGAAAATGCAATGCTTTTTTCCAAATTAGGCGATCTAGTCTATACTTATGTGTTGTGCGCATCACCTAGTAATTCTAGCTAATTAACCGGAATAAGAACGCATGTGTTTTCAAAAACGAGATATCATGTTTAGTAGTGACCGATCTTTGATCGGGCGAGCGGGGGTGCTCATAGATGACCTTCCCCAATCGTACCCAAGTTCCCGAGCCGAGGCAACTTTAGTGATGATGGACACGTGGCCTTAGGCAACGAGTCAGGGTTTCCTAAATTTCCCCAAAAATAAATATTTAGGTGGCGACTCTATATCTGGCAAAGCAGTCCATGTTTGGCACTTCTTTACAAAAATCAGTTTTCCAAAACGATTTGCCGGATTCGGACTCTTTGGTGATTTATCAGTCTCACATCGCACATTGTGAGATCAGATTAAGAACCGTGACAATTTGAGTCCGAACTGTGGAAAAGCATAGGCCCTCGGGGCTCGTCCACAGTTGCGCTTCTCCAGTTTGCTGCAACAGAGAGCAAGAAAGGGCATGGCAATGTATTTGCAACATATGTGTGCACAACCACCCTCCCTATCATTTCATAAGCTCAAGGGAGTGTGGTTCTCGACCCTCGGGCAACCAATCACGCATCGCGATGCATGATGGTCGAGAAGCCAAATTGCACAATTCAATATAAAATGAATGCACACATAAACACATAAAGCCTTAAACTCTATCATGGGTGATCAAGAGGGTCTGCGACCGAGAATTGAGGTTCATTTCATCACTTCAAGTATGAAACGTCCCTCGTTTCTCGTGTTTGGACTAACACCTAATCCAAACAAATGCAACGCAACTCAAGCATGCAAACATGCAATGCACGGCATGCAAAACACAATGCAACTACATGGCATACATAATGCAAAGAATAATATGGCATACACAATGCAAAGAACAACATGGCATACTCAATACAATGTGACATGATCAACTTAACAAAGCTAATGATATGCAAACAATGCTAATGCATGCATACACAATGCAAGGCAACATAAGCATGCAACAACATGATACAATGTAACAACATTCACATAACATGCTTGATGGACTTAAACCAAAATGAACAGACCTCAGTCATGCCCAAATCAGTGGCCATAATGCTAAGAAATAAAGGCGCACAAGCATATACAAGCATACACATGCATTGGCCCACCAACTAGGCCTAAGAGCACAACCCTCAAGAGTGCTCAAGGAGTGACAAATATAGAAGTGTAACAACACTATAAGCTCTAAAATAAGGTAAGAAATGATGCCAAATCATTCAAACAACATAAGCATGGCATGCTAGGGTCCTTAAAGCATAAGGCTAGCAAAGAGGACTACAAAGGGGGCATGCAATACATGGCACAAATGTATGAACCAGCCACAAACAGAGTTCAAGTAGGTCAAAACAATGACCAAAACATGCTAAGTTGGGAGCTCAAGGACCTAGGCAAGATGGCATGCATGCTAGGCCACAAACAAGGCAACAATGCATAACACTCAAAGGCACTTAAAGAGTGAAAGAAGTGGGAACATGGCAGTCCTATATGCTCTGAAATGCCATGAGAAATGATGCCAAATCATATACATGATGCAAGTGAAGCATGCTATGGTGCCCAAAGCTCAAAGCTAGCATAGGCATTTGCACTACAGCTATGCAATACATGAAGCATATGGCAAAGGCAACCCAAAACAGTCCTAGAACATGTCAAAATGAGTCTAAAACATGCATGTAAGGAAGCCAAAATAAGCTAGCATGAAGGGCATAAGGCATTATGCAAACAAGGCCAAAAGGGAGGATTACACTACACCCACCAAGACCAAGCATGAGATGACGTAACCAACAAAAATCAGAGTTATATCATGGCAAAATAACCCCCAAAACACATTGAAATGATAGCTCACAAGCTTAGGCATGATGGCATACGCAATGACTCATACCAACCCTTCAAAGCATTGAAAGAGTGAAAGATGTGAATGCATGGCAATGAAACATGCTCCGAAATCACATAAAAAATGATGCCAAATCATGAAAATAGTCCAAGCAATGCATGCTAGTGGACTTGATACACAAAGCTAACAAGCTAGAATGCATTATAGCTATACAAAGCATGGCATGCATGACCAAAACAACACAAATCAGAGCTAGAGCATGCTAAAACATGGACAAAAGCTTCTTAGAGTTAAACCAAAATCATGTTAGAATAACAGTCTAAAACATGATACACATTAGGCTAATTCATGGAATTGCACTACAAGTGCATGGAGCATGCATGGGGCTATCAAACCAACCCAAAAATAGATCTAAGGCATGTTAAAACAACACCAAAAACCTACTGAGATGGCCCCAAAACAAGCTAGAAAGACATGCTACTTCATGAGGTATGCAAGACTAGTTTGCAAAATTTACACTACAAGTGTATAAGGCATGCAAGGGATGACAAAACCAAGTCAAAACAATGGTATGCCATGCTGAAATAAGGCCTAAAATAGGCTGAGATGTGGACAACACAAGCTTAACAAACATGCTCAAACATGAGGCAAATGAAGCAAGCATACAAGAACACAAGGAGAGGGGATGACCCTCTCCTATTTGGGACCTTAAAACACTATTTCCACCATTGAAATTCCTCTGAGTTTCAGTGGTGAGAAGGCCAAAACAAGGTGATCCCAATAGCTTAAAAAGATGGCACAAGAATAAGGCCAAACAAGACCTAAGAGGGGGTAGACTACCCCCAACACAAAAGTGACCTTAAACAAATATTTTAAGGACTGAAAAATAGAACTTTTTACAGTAGAAAGTTAAGCTTAAATCGGTATGCAAATAGGTCCAAAATCTTAAACCAAAACAAGGGTTTAAAGGCTAGTTGACTCACCCTTGAAGAACACCTTCAAAACCACAACTCCAGCAGCTTTTCTGAACTCAAACCAACCCAAAAACTCCAAAACCAGCTCCTAAGTACCTCAGCAACAAAATGATGGTGTTTGAGTGTGTGTTTGTGTGCAATAGTATGGAGAAATTACACTTTAAGGCACAAATATGAGACCAAAAGAGAGATATAGATATATATGTGTATGTATATCTCCAGCCAAAAAATCTGAACTTGGAGGAGGAGGGAGGAGGGAGGAGGTTCTCCTTTATAGAGAACAAGCAACAAGCTTGTTGGACAAGCTTTAGGCTTCAAAGCCATCCCTCCATGTGTATGGAGGATGGTTTTTGTGCCCTCCAGCTGTGACAGCTGGAGAGAAAATATCTCCAAAAAGGTGATGAAAAGCAGCCGACCACTTGAAGTGGTCGGCCAGCTACTTTAAGTGGTCGGCTGACCACCACAAGTGGTCTCCCAAGACAAAAAGTGGTCAGCCAGGGTTAAGAGAGGTCTAAAGCTTGAAAACAATGCAGTGGTGTGGTGGCCGACCAGAAAAGATGGCCCGAAGACCAAGGAGACCAGTTGGCCGACCAGAAAACTGGCTAGCGGGAAGAAAAGTGGTCTCCAAGGGGAAGAACTGATCTCCCACCCTTGTACCACCTTCCAAACAAGGAAAACAAGGTTTGTACCAAAAACAAACCAAAAAGGATGCAACACGAAAGTTCGGGAGGCAAAGCGCGCAGCTGAAAACCTCGAAAACTAGTCTATCGGCACCAAAAGTGGTCTACGACCACAAAGAGGTGGTCTACAGACCACTCCCTCCCTCCAGGGAAGAGAAACAAGGCTTGGTCCACAAATCGAGCCAAAGCACAAAAAGTTCAGAGGCCTGGAGGCAAGCCACTCAGCCGAAAACTCTGAAACCTCAGAACGAGCACAACATGCATAATCACCGAGCGCTCAATCGATGACGTCTGAGTCTTAAGGTCGGTCAAAAATGGGGTGTCTATAGTGGGCTATTATTGTGAAATTTTGTTAATTTGTGAAATTTATTCTGTTAAGGTTTGTTAATTCTGTCCATTTTTTCATTGAATGGAATAAGTTGAGTCGGTCATTCCAGAGGTTGTCATTCCACAGGTTGAGAAGCATAATTTGTCACTATATATATACATTTGGCTGAAATGAGTACATATATACATATGATCATCTAATGGAATGATTTGGCTGAAGTGAGTAATATGGAGAAGGATATGAAGTAATATGAACTGATGTTGTTGATGAAGTAATATGAACTGATGTTGGCTGAAGTGAGTAGGCTTGGAAAAAACTGATGTTGTTGATGAAAAAATGGTGTTGATGAAAACTGATGTTGTAGAAGGATATGAAAAAATGCTTATGCTCATGCAACTTATGCTTGTCTGCTTAATGATTCTAGTAAAAGATTATTGGCTAGTAATATGAAGTAATATGATCTTATGAACTAATGTTGGGTGAAGTGAGTATGCTTGTCTGCAACTTATGCTTGTCTGCTAGTTGTTGATGAAGTAATACGAACTTATGAACTGATGTTGGCTGAAGTGAGTATGCTTGTCTGCAACTTATGAACTGATGTTGACTGGACTGTCTACGTGCTTGTTACCTACATCTCTTAACTTCAACTGTGGTTAGATCTGTGTTGCATTTGAAATTGACTTTTGTGTTTACTTGTAATTAGGATTAACATGTCAACAAGTTCAAACAATGATGCTGGATTCTTCCAAAATAAAAGATGCAAATGTGGGAAAAAAGCAGGAGTGTACATATCAGAATCAGAGAAAAATCTAGGGAAGTTGTATTTCAAGTGTGCAAATAAGGTTTGTGACTACTTTGCGTGGCGAGTGGCTCCTATTGGGAATGGATCAAATATCCAAAAGAATGGGCATGATTATGATTTTGCGAGAAACAATGAAGTTGTGAATATCTTGGAACGACTTGAGGCAAACCAACGAGAATGACTTGAAGCTATGAAATTCATGATGTTGACAACCATAGTGATGGTTGGTTTTACCATGCTAGTGGTGCTGCTCAAGTGAACTTGTATTTCTATTGAGTGTAAACCACTACTTGTAGAACTTGTATTTAGTTTTGAAGCTTTTATATGTGCATGTAAAATCGAAACAATGTTTAATTAATGAAGTTACTATGCTATGTCAATTGTGTTAATTAATGAAATTGGGTGTTATGTATATGATGTATGAAGATTGATGCTATGAATATGATGATAATTTGAGCACAAAGTGCACAGCGCACCCAAAAAGAAAGTGAATATGATGTTATGTGAGCACAAAGTGAATATGATGTTATGTATATGATGTATGAAGATTGCATGATGGATGATCAATCCTTTGCATTGACAAATGGACAGGGCACTGTACTGCCATTTCCATGAACATGCTCTGCAATTCTTCCATTGTGTAAATCAATGGGTTTTAGCATGATTCTTGTGCTAAAATGCCTAGCTTCTTCAAAGTAATCCTCAAAGAAGCATCTCAAAGCAAGCTTCCCAAATAACAAGTTATATGATCACTCCAACATCTTGCATCACCTCACCATGAGTCAACAAAATCAACTCCTAAACATTTCTCCATGCTGAGAAACAGTAACAAGTTCAAACAAGCAAACATATAGGAAATCAAGGCAAAGCCTGCTTCTAGAAACAACAAGGAATTGAACCCAGATAACCGAGGGTGCTTGGGACAGATAGACAGGGCAATGACCTAACTTTTTTTTCTGCGGCTGCCCTCATACTTAAATATGCATTCTCATGCTTGGAAGCGTGAGCTTTTGCAACTGCACCAAGTAATGGCCCTTCCATTCTAAATGATATACTTGAAAAGGTTTAATTAAAAATTAAAAAAGGCCCACAAACAATTATTGTAAATTCCAACTTCCCTAATCACCAAGCAGTAGAAAATATTGACTAAAACAAACATTAATGTGATCCTGACAATAAAGGCATTCTAGATGAAAATAATAAGAACTGTATATATGCATACACACAATTCCATGAAGCTATAGTTTGACTTCTAAAGTTAAGGCCACTACATCAACAAAAGAACATTGTTCCCAAACATTAAAAATACATAAAAAAGATGTCCATCAAAAATACCCAAATCCCACCAAACATAAAAAAAATACACCCAAATTCAAAAATATAATAACATCATCGTTCGGTGCAAGCTTTCCAGGGATGTCCATCCATATGACTGTCAGTAGGACTATGTGAGGCTTGCGACAGTTAGACTGCAAATTGTTGAACACTAGTACCTCGAAGCAACTCCTGAAACGATGTCTAAGTGGGATACACTAAAGGCGTTGAATGAGGCGGCATTGACTGAGGCGTGTTATTTCCCTGCAATAGTGATACATTTATTAAAATATTTATAGAATGTATACTACCATTTCAATGTAAAGTATGTAAGCAATTACAACTCACATCATATGTAGGATACATGACATGATGAACACTTGTACGACCCATGCCAAAGGGAGGTCGAGATTGAGAAATATAGATTGCACGACCATGACCCTAAAGTAAACCAACATAAAGAAAATAATAAGTGAAATGAAAAAAAATTAATAATGCATTTTCATTTAAAAAAACAAACAATATGAAATATTACCTCAACATAATTACTACCCATAGCGAAAGGACGTCGAGATTGACCTTGCGGAGTGTAAATAGTAACAACCTATACAACCAATGCACGAAAAAAAAAAAAAAAAAAAAATTTCACATGACTATATTGCAAGAAGTACCAATTGAAGATATGTTGGTTCTGTATGAGGTTCAATTTCCCTTAGGTCTATGCATGTCAAAGGTTGCATACAAAATTAAATATTACTTGTATTGAATGATTACCCACGGTGGAAGAAGGTTGAGATTGACCTTGAGAAGCACAAAAAGAACCACCCTATATGCATCACAAAAGACCCAAAATAATAAATATCACGCTACTAGTTGCAAGAATAACCAATCCAACAAGATTAATACAAGGTTGCACACAATAGTAAATATTACTTGACTAGAAATATTACCCATGGCGATAGGAGGCTCAGATTGACCTTCGGGAGTACAAAAACTATCACCTTGCAAACAACCAATTTATCTCTGTGGGCATGTGTTAGTTGATGAATTTCTCAATTCAGTGACCTCCACTTGACCACAAGTGTGCACACTTAATTTGTCTTCAACCATTACACTCAATTCTTCGCCTTTTGCAAGTGACAAATGATAAGTTTCTTCACTTTCAGCAGCTCTACTTGCTATTGCTCTAAACATATTCATCAATGACCTATATCGGTCGCTTTGATGTAGTTTTACATCAGCCTTGACGTCATACCCACGACTATCTTTCACACATTTAGCCCTTACTTTTTTAGTCCAACGTTTCAGTATGTATTGTGCAGGAAGGTTTGTTGCATTGAATATATCTCTAAGCACCTTCAGACAATGTCGACACAATATGGCCTTTACTTCAAACTTCTTGCAACTACAACTCAAAGAACGATCTCTATCCATTGTCACATTCTTATCTTTTTTTCCATCTACCACCGTTTTAATTGTGAATATGGTACTCTCACCATCACTAATAGTGCCTACAATGGACGCTTCAATGGACTGCACATACTCATTTTGGAATTCCTCAAAAATTGTTTTGGTGTAAATCTGTGCCACTTGCTTTAACATCAAAGTTGGAATTGAAACCCTTGACAATTTTTGGGACAAATTATACTCGGCTTCTAATTTTTTATATCTCTTGTCATAGAGCACCCTCTTAAAATGTATGAAAAATTCCATCAAGTTATGATCACAATTGAGATAATCCTTCAAAAATGCATTGAAGGATTCACTTAGTTGAGTAGTACTCATTCCAACTGCTAAGATTCATTACATATGGCCATTTTCTCCTTCCACCAAAAGTTGCTCCAAAATGATTGTTGTGTGCATCATACCTATCAAGCATTTTTTCCCATTGTATTCAAAATTCTTCTTCGTCATCAATTTCATGCATAAATTTTGAAAACACACTCTTCACCCCTACATCTTCAAAAAGAGAACTTACATGCTTCACCGCATTTTGCATCAAATGCCATATGCAAAGTTAGTGGTTTGTAGTAGGCATGACAATTGGAATGGCCTTAGCCATCGCAACATCTTGATCTATGAAAATAGTTTTCGGAGCTTTGTTTGACATTGCCTCCAAAAAAATCTAAAACAACCATGTGAATGATTCGGCAGTCTCATCATACATCAATGTTGCGCCGAATATAACTGTTTCTCAATGTTGATTAAATCCAACAAAGGTTCCAAAAGGTCTATGCTCGTTATTTAATTTGTAAGTAGTGTCAAAGGTCACTACATCACCAAATTGCGCATAGTCTATTATCATTTGAGCGTCGGCCCAAAATATATTATTTATTTGCTCTTCACAATCTAATTGGACTGCATAATAAAATGATGGATTTTTCACAATTTTCTTACGAAAGTATTGCAACACACTACCCGCTTCTCCATGTTCCAAATCTTTTTGTCTCTTTAATCTCAAGTAATTTTTTTGGTCCAATTTCGTGAAGCCAAGTCTTGCTCTTCCACCAGATTCCCTACCAAATAGCTCATAAGCAAACCTAAGAGGAATTCCAGATTCTGAAGCCAATTCTACTTCAATTGCTTGGGTGGTAGATATTTTTCCTTGGGATGGCAACATATGAATGCACTCTTGACGCACAAGGTCATGATTATGATGTTCAACAAAATCAATTACAATATATTTTCCTAAATTTCTATCTAACTTGATATTCAATCGGGTACCACAACTACATCTTACCTCTTGTCTCGGAAATTTTACTAGTGGATCTCGCTTGTCAATACCCCGAGTTTCCTCTTTGTAACATACAAAAGTCCATGAAGTTATTTCCTCAGTTTGTTTGTTCTTGTGTGCATACGACTTCCTAATACTAAAACCAACCTTTCCGCCATAGTTATTGTAAAGGTCATACACAGCTTGTTCAGAGTCAAATGACATGCCCAATTTTGGCTTCCAACCACAACTACCCAACTCATCAACAACATTATTTTCTTCCATTACCTACAATTTAGTACCATACAAATAATATAAAAAAAAAAAAAATCAGCTCTATCATGAACAGATTCAAAAACTCTAGTTGAAATCACATAAACAGATTCAAAAACTCTAGTTGAAATCAATTTCATCCTTCTATCATGAATCAGATAACCTAGCAGCCAAAATTTCAGAAATTAACAAACCCAGGATTGCAAAAAGTTTCCAAAAATTATTATTAAAAAAAAAAAAAAACTAGAATGAAGAAAACTCTACTTCAAAACAATTTAAACCATAAATGAAACCATACTAAACCACAAATCCACAAATCCAGCTTACTGAAATTTCACATCCAACGATGATATATGAAGTAACCATAATAACCATAATAATAATTTCACACCCAAAATTTCAAACCCCATAATAATAATAATAATATATGAAGTAACTATACTAGTGTATTTTCCCTTTAAATTTTACACTGTTTTGTGAACAATATTTTCCCTTTATTGCCTCTTTTTTCTGAACAATATTTTCCCTTTAAATTTGCTAACTATGGTGCATTAATATACATGGTCAGATTCCTAAAATCAACTCTATCATCCTCATAAGCATCATCCTCTCCAGGACCACCCACAACAGCCTCATCGTTTCCTTGCAGATATGACATTATAAGTAATATATGAAGTAATACAGCTTACCTCGTCATGGCCGCAATCTCGCCTTGCCATCGCGTCGCGTCCCTCCGCCATCATCTGTCCTTCGCCGTTGTCGTCTCCTCCCTCCGCCATCCTTTGTCCTTCGTCGTCGCCGTCGCATCCCTCCACCATCTCTCTCAATTCGTTTCTCTATGCCTCTCTCTCTCTCTCTTCGTCTACTGCCTCTCTCTCTCTCGTCTCTATCTTGTTGATGTTGTTAGGGCTAAATAGATTGAGAACATATCAGAGTAGAGGAAGATGAAAGTGGAAGAAGCGGGAAAACAAATTTTGGGGAAGGAAAAAAAAAAATTCACTAACCAAAACGACGTCATTTTGGTGAGTGCGGCAAGGAGGGCCGCAGGAAAAGGCGACCGACGATCTGAACTCAATAATGTCATGGTTCCTACCATAAATTAAGAATATTACTCATTGGATGTGATACCATTGTAGTATTATCATTATATCAAATATTTACGCTACTAGAATGAAATGAAATAGGGTATTATTCTATCGAAATTTTCATTCAAATTGGTGAGTGCGGCAAGTTTTTTTTTTTTTAATTTTTAAATTAATGTGATAAAATTGTACGATCCAGATTTCTCTTTCTCCACTAGAGAGAAAGTGAACCATTTATTTTTTTTTAATTATTCCTATGAGTTGTTCTGACGTTTCTTCTCATCAATTGGATGGACTGTTGTGGTTTGTCATCAAGTCATTGGTGAGTATGAAAGACGGCAAGTTTATTTTTGTGCAAGTCCAGACAAGCATATTTATATTTGTGTTTGTGTATTGTTGATTGATAGATAGTAGAGGTCATAGTGAGTTTATTTGATGATTTTATTCATCACATAACATTGTTACAGTGTCTCTTTAAAATTAATACAAAATTATGAACACTAATTATTTCGATCAATAAAAATTATATTAGCATATTTTCAAAATCATCACATAATTTTCTATCTAATTGTGTCAGACTTACAAAGTGTTTGAATTTGATATTGTTATTTAGGTTAGAATAATGACATATCTAAAAGCCGACTTATTAAATTTTGAAATCCACATCTATCAACATATAAATTTGAGTCGTTGTCTAAAAACCGACTTATTATATTTTGAAATCCACATCTATCAACATATAAATTTGAGTTGTTGTTCTTAAATAATTAATATCCATTACCTTTTATTTCAAATGTATTAATCTAAACATTAATGTCATTTTATGAATTGAGCAGTGTCTATGATTTCCACTGCCTCATCATGTGCCCAGTGAGATGCATATGAGTGTTTAAATAGTTCAACTGATAAATGAGTTAAACTGGTTTTGGAGCATTTATAATTTTAATTTTGATCTTGATCAATCTTGTTACGAGGTGTTGTTGGAGGAAAGAAAAAAGTTATCTAGATCAGGAAAAATATAAATAAAATTGAAATAACATAATTAGGATTTCAAAATATAAAATTCGAAACATAAATAAAATTCAAAACGACTTCCGACATCAAGGGTTGAAACTACATTCATAGGATAACAATTTTTCTGGATACGTCGACCTATTAGTAGCAAATAAAAAAGGAACACATGCTGGGATCAAGAAACTAACTGGTCGTTGAATAGATATAAAAAGGAGTAAATTTTGACATTGTCTCTTTTTTACTTTATAAAAAAATATATATAATATATATTATTCCTTTTGTTCCATATGAATCAGATTTTTTTCAAGCCTGCGATGTTAAGTAGATCTAGAAACGATTCATTTTTAGTTTTGATCAAATATCATATGTGAGTACATAAAAATATTTATATATATGATTGACTTAATTCGATTGTATCTATGGATAATAAATAGTTATAATAAGTTATTTTTTTGTGTTAAATTGAATGTTGTCAAAATAATTTAGTTATATTTTGTTGCATGGTATAATACATTTCATTTAAAATGATAATTATTCAAATTGATGTTACAAATATAAGGTGAAATTGAGTAAAAAATAAAATTTTCCCTGGCAAAATTTTAACAAACTTTCCATGATCAGTGGTTTCCCAACATATCATCAACCAACCGTTTCAACGAACCAAACGAAGACCCACCTTCCACAACAGCCTCTCTGCTCTTTTCTCTCATCTCTCTCACTCTCCTCCTCACCAAATTCTCACCATCCATCACACACCTCACTGCTCTCTCTATCTCCTCTGCCGCCACCCATTCAACTCTGCCGCCGCTCCCACCAAGTTCATTCCTGTAGTCCAATCTCAGCTCCACCGCCAAATCCAACTCCACCACCATCTCAAACGCATTCATCTGTTGCTCTGCATACATTGGCCATGTCACGATCGGAACACCGACCCACAAGCTCTCCAAGATCGAGTTCCACCCGCAGTGCGACACAAATCCTCCCACCGCCGCGTGCCCCAGCACCGTCGTCTGCGGCGCCCACCCGCACACCATTCCCCTGTTTTCCGTCCGTTTCAGAAACCCTTCCGGCAACAAGCCCTCGTAATCGCCGCCGCAATCTATCGGCATCTCGAACTCGCCTCGTGGCGGCGGCCGTCGTATGGACCACAAGAACCGGTGGCCGCTCTTCTCCAGTGCCGCCGCGATCTCCGCCAGCTGTGGCGGACCGAAGTACCCTAGGCTTCCGAAGCAGAGAAACACTACCGACGACGGAGGCTGTTCATCGAGCCATTTCACGATCACGTCCCGATCACTCCCCGATCGGGAATCGCCGGCGAGGTCTAGCAACGGTCCGACAGCGTAAACTGGCGGTGATTCGGGCGAGTCTAACAGAGACTTCACCGCACAGGATTCTAGCTCTTCGAATGTATTTACGATTATGCCCTTGGTCTCTCTTAACCTCCTAGCGTGGTTGAGAACGCAGGTGTAGCCGCCGTGCTTGTTGAATAGAAAGGCGGGTAGGACCGAGCTAGGGACCGGGTTAGCGTAACTCGGGAAGTGAGTGACCGAGTTTGGATCGGAGACAGTGAACTCGGTTCCGATTAGGGAATGGCGTATTGCGAGGTGGAGCTTGAGGCCGAGAAAGGCGGCGCCGGAAGTGAAGAAGAGGTAAGTAGGGGAGGTGAATTCGTTGGCGATGTCGATCATGGGGGTGCAGAAGAAGTCCACCACCAACCCCGCTAGCCTAGTCGTCGCCGGAGAAGAAGACAACACGTGGTTGACGATTGCGTCTCTCACATGCGAGTTATAACTTTCCAGAAAATCGGAGAGACTTTTCTCCGGAGACGTGAGGACTAGTTGTTCGGGAGGCGGTGGCGGTGGCGGTGGCGGAGGTGGTTGAGGAGGGAGGTGGACGTAGCGGAATTGGGTGTCGGAGGCGGCGAGTGATTCAACGTAGAGATTGTAGGAGGGAGAGTGGGATAGCCTGATGAGGAGGAATGTGATAGAGAAGCGTTGGTCTTGATCGTGTAGGCGTTTGGCAAACTCTACCATGGATACAATGTGGCCCATTCCGGGGGTTGGCATGAACACAAGCTCTGCTTTGTTCTCCATTTTTTATATGGTTTGTTATTTTGGTTCCCTTTTATTTTTTTTCCTTCTTGACGAATCAATCTTTTATAGAGAGTCCACAGCTTGTATCTCCTAAAAGCGGCGGTGTTTGGGGAAAAAAAATTTTGGGTTTTTTTTGATTTTTTCTACTAAAAGATAAAAAGTTTTTACAAAATTAAAAAAAATAAATCCAAACAAAATATCATATCCAACCCCATAATCATTTCACTTTTTCTCTTACAAACATCACATCCAATAATAAAAAAACCCAACTATCTTTCCAAATACCAAATTTTTTTTCTCCAATAATACCTTATAACTAAAAAAACCTACATGAAAATTTACTTTCCAAATATCCATAATTTGTTCGAAATTATGTTGTAACCCATGATTCAAAATACGTTTAACTCACTCACTAAATTATTAGAGTTATCATATGATGTGATTGGATAATAATAAATTAATGATGCATATAGTCTTGCAAAAAAATTGTAAGTTTTAGATGTAATAATTTTTTATTTTTTTATTTTGGTTCATAATTTATAAAGCAATGGTCGAGGGCCACAATTTTTGTGGTTCAAATGGCTCAAAACTGCCAAAACAACGTCGTTTTTGGCACAACACATGCACAAAATTGCCAAAACGACGTCGTTTTGACAATTTTGAACCATTTGATCCACAAAATTGTGGCACTCAAACATTTTTCTAATTTATACATAGACTTACAAAATGATGGATTAAATTAAGGGTTTATTTGGATTGATCAAAATAAATATGCTTTTTAATTTTTTATTAAAAAAATATACAAATAAATAGGGAAATGATATAATCAAAATAAATATACTTATTTAAATAAATTTACTTATCTTCTTTTTTCTAGATAATAAGGAAAGTTAATAAATTTACTTATCTTCATCATACCAAACAACTCCTAAATTATTGAAGTAGACCTTGTCATCGACCTCACAAGAACCCAAACAATATGGTTAAGATTTTGTAGAAAGTGAATCCTCCTTTTTAAGATTTTGTAGAAAGTGAAGCCTCCTTTTTATATCCAAACAATATAGTCAAGATTTTGTAGGAAGTGAATCCTCCTTTTTATAATTCATGTGAGTTGTCTTTATCATATAATTTCAAATTGCTAATGTTTTAAAATTTTATCTCCATCTACTACATCTGTTAGTAAAATAATTATAAAATTAATTAATTGGTATAATATATATATATATTAAAAAAAAAAGGGAGAGAAAAGAAAAGAAGGGCTAAAACTAATAGTGGAGCCAAAAAATTAAATTAGAAAGAAACTTGTTAATTACAATATCAAAAATTTTTACGAAAATATTTTCTGTAAATTTTTACAATTGATTTCGAGAAACATAAAAAAAAAATAATGTTATTTGTAATTAGTGCATCATAGACAATACACAAAAAATATAGATATAAGTCTTAAAATAAATTATATAATGATAAAAAATAATTTATATAAAATTTGATTAAAAATTCAATATAAGGTAATACCACGTCATCAATAATATGTGATATCATCAATTAATAGTACATAAATATATAGAGAGTGAATCTTACATGTCAAATGTAACTAATAATTCAATAAATTTCATATCTTTATAGTAAGATTACTTATACTTGCATATCAATAATGTTAAGTTTTTATTCTTGACAATCCCGTTTGACAAAACTCCTTTCAGTTGTACTTGTTTTCACACTTTTATTTCAGTGAGGCTATGAGTTTATTAGATGCGAATCTAACCCGAATCGTGCCTTGCAGAAAAGTTTGTGGTGTTTAATTCTTTCAAAATTGCCACTTCGCTGATTATGATGGGGATCGAGCTGCCCGGTCAGCTCGCGGGGGTCTAGGGGGCAGCGCCTCTTGGCGGGTCCGGAGCAGCGCCCCCGAAGCAAAATGCAAAAATGCATTCCAAGTTGCCTGTCCACTCGAGCGGACATTTCCTCGCTCGAGCGGAGAATGCTGGGTTTCAAAAGTTTATTCGCCTGCAAAAATACTGGATGTTGTTTTTTCCCGCTCGAGCGGAACTTTCCGCACTCGAGCGTAGGTCTGCTCGAGCGGCCAATCTGACGCTCAAGCGGAGATCGCGGGACAGTTTTCTATAAATTTGTGTTTCAGTCCAAATCTAGGATTACTTCTCTAGATCTTCTTCTTGGGTTCTAGGGTTTATATCTGGGGATATTTTGCTAGTTTTCTTTGATGTTTTGATTGAGTATTCAACTCATGGATTAAGAAGAATACATCAAAGGTTTATTTGTTCATTCTACACAAAAGAGAGAGTTGTTCTTCGGTGAATTCTGAAGAATTCGAGCCTGAAGCTTTTGTGGATTTTGGAGTGGCTCATCATCAAGACAATTCCAAGGTGCAGACGGGGTTGGAAGAGGCACATAGGGGTTGGTTCAATTCGGGCATGGATTCACTAGGTAATTGAGAGTATACCTGTATAATTCCTTTATATCTTTTTAGTGGATTGTTTTGTGGCTTTTGCTGGTGATTTTTTTTTATCACAATTGGAGGTGTCCAATTGTGATTTTTTTCACGTAAAATCGTTGTGTCGATTTGTCTTGTTTGTTTGATTGGGATTGTTATATATTACTTAAAATTGATACATAATCACAAATCAACATCTAGAGGATTTCTAGATTTTTCAAATAATAATGATATCACAGTTACATTCAAAAATTTTCATAGATAATATGGTTTATAGTAATTTCTTCATTTTCAATTAAAATAGCCATTATTGTTTTTATAATTTTTAAAATATTATTGACATTTCACTCTAATAATATTTTTATAATTTTTTTATTTAAAATATTTTCTTTATATTTTCAAAATTAAAAAAAAAATCCCAAAATCCAGGGGCAAGTGACCCTCTTGGCCCTTCACTCCCCTCAGCCACTGGTTTAAACATGGCTGACTTGGCCTCGTTTGGGAACATACTTTTTTAGTAACTTTTTGACTTTTTGACTAAAATGTGATGTAAAAAAAACTAGTATGTTTGAGATGACTTTTTGGCTTTTTACGAAAAGATGTGCAAAAAGTAGAGAGAAAAGAGAATCATTGACTTTTTGGTATGGGTTGTTGACTTTTTGATTTTTTTAGTGACTTTTTGACTTTTTAGTTAAAACAGCCATTTGCCAAACGAGGTCTTAGTCCTCTTATTTTTCGTGAATTGATGGATTCTCGTTGTTTGTCATCAAATCTTTATGCTCTCTTTGGTTAATGAATTTAGAGAGAAATTTAAAAAGAAAAAAGAAAGAAAAAATGTAAATAAAATGTAATTATATTAGCATATATCCGTGCTTAAAGGCACAATGTAATTAATGATGAGATCAAAATATAATTAAATATAAAATTATTGAATTAAAATGTATTTTATCAAATTGGTTGCTAAAAATTTGAGATCAAAATATAAATATAGATCCAATTAATTTCGACTTTCAAATGAATTTTGTAAAATTATCTAGGCATAAATGCGCATGCTGTTTGTGTATCGTATGCTTTGTCACCAAGGTGGGTAACAAAGTTCTGTGAAAAAAAATCTCTCATTTTCAATCTTTAAACAAATCACACCACTCCTATTATCTCTCTTTTCCCTCTTTCTTACCTTGTGAAAAAATTCCGTAATAGTAAAATATAAATCACTTTTATCACATATATTTTTTTTAATAGAAGTCAATTTAAATCCAATTTAAATTTTAAGTTCAAATTTGTTCACCAAAAAAAAAACCAACATTTTCCACAAACATTTTCCAAAAAAAGTGAGTTTAAAAAAAAAACAACATTTAAACCCACTTTTTTTTTTTTTTTTCAATGTTACATTTCTTAATAAACAACCTCGTTTATTTATATTTTCCACAAACATTTTTTAACATAATGGTGAAGTACTAATAAATTTTAAAATGTGATCTTGTGAACTGTTTAGTCCTTCATTTTTTCCTAATGAATTCAAAGGTTCCATTAAAGTAAAAATTACACAAAATGGTAGTCACTTATATGTTTTGGTTTAATTTTTTAAAGATAAAAATGAATTTCTTTAAATACAAAATTACACATTTGGACAATCCACACTATAAAGGTTTTGAATTTTCCCAATTTCTAGAACAAATCCCACATTACGAACAAAAACATAACACTTCAATAACGTAGCAAATCAATGTAATACACTAAAAAACTCATTGGTATACTTTTCTCAAACAACGTAACACTAAAAAAAAAAAATTTCTTAATGTACTTTTTCCAAATGTAACACTCCAATGTAACATACAATAAAATAAAATAAAATAAAATAAAATAAAAAAATTCCAATGTAACACTTCAATAACATAGCAAACCAATGTAACACACTAAAAAACTCATTTGGTATACTTTTCTCAAACAATGTAACACTTAAAAAAAAAAAAAAAAAAAAAAAAAACTTTAGTGTACTTTTCCCAAACGTAACACTCCAATATAACATACAAAAAAAAAAAAAAAATCTCAGTGTACTTTTCTTAAATATAACACTCCAATCAATGTAATTCCAAATATAATACTCCAATCTCTCTTTCTCTCTCACACACACACGCACAAAAAAATCCTTAATATACTTTTTTCAAACGTAACACTACAATGTAACACATACACACAAAATCCTTAGTACTTTTCCTAAATGAAATTATACTTTACTCAAACCTTATTAAAGAATTTTTGTACTCCTTTTGGAATGATTTAAAGAATCCCACATCATTTTTTTGAAATATTACATTGGAGTGTTATGTTTGGAAAAGTACACTAAGGAGTTTTTTTGTGCGTTACATTGGAGTGTTACATTGAGGAGTTTTTTAGAATGTTATATTGGAGTATTATGTTTGGAAAAAGTATACTAAGAATTATTTTTGGAGTGTTACGTTTGAGCGTTGCATTAGAATGTTACAGTTTGAAATTATACACTTGTCCAAAACTTGGAGTTTTTATATTTCTTTTAAATTATTTGAAGAATCCCACATCTTTTTAGAATTTTTGAAGAATTTCATATTTCCAGTTATTTTTATACTACATTTAAAATGTTTTCCATATAAAAAAAAAATTATTATATAAAAATTTATCCCAAATTTGATTCCCACAAATTGTGTACCTTACCTTTCTAACCCAAAATAAAATATGAGAAGGAAACATAATATACATAATGGTGTGTTTGATTGGACGGACTGGATAAGGGGGGATTAGAATCCATCGGATTTGAATCCTGTGACTGTGAATCCCCTAGACTATTTAGTTGGATTGGATATGTATCCTGTGTTTATTTTTTCATGGAATTAGATGTCTGGAAAGGATTATTTTTAGTTAATCCAATATTTAGTTAGACGGACTAGATAGGATAAATGACCAAAAGACTATTTTACCCTTTTTTTCAATTGTTTACTAAGTAATAACAATATTAAACATATCTTTAATATTTTAATTATTTTTATCTAGAGTAAATAAAAATTTATTTTATTTTATTTTTTACACAATTAAATAAATTTATTTTTTTAAAATAAAATAAATAAAATATCAATAAAAATATATGTTATTTTTTAATTAAAATTTTAAATAAATTTGTTTTTAAAAATAATAATAATTAAACAATGAAATTAAATAAAACATCTAGTAAAATTTAAATAATGAAATTAAATAAAATATAAACAAAATTTTAAAATAAAACATCAACAAAATATCTATAAAAAAATATTTTAAAAAAATTAAATAAATAAAACATTAATAAAAAGTTAAATAAGATTATTTTATTTTTAAATTGAGACATTTAAATTTTATTGAATTTTACTAAATATAATACATAATTAAATAGTAGATGGTCAAAATGGTCGTTTTACCACCTAATCCCAACAGTGGATTGTCCCCCCAAAATTGTCCCACACCCCCCCTCCCCAGAATACAATAGTCCCCCATATGGGGGATAAGGAGTCCGACCGGACTCCATGTCCGGCGGACTAAAAAAAAAAAAAACAACAGATTGGATGCTTCATTCGGATTACAATCCGCACAATAAATAGTCCCCCCCTCCCTTATCCCCCAATCAAACACACCCTAAGCGTATAACCATAAATTCAATTTCTAAATAATATATTATATCTATATTTTCAATAATATCAATGGGACTAACTGGTTTATAAGAAAATCTTTGAAACTAAATGGATCATCATTCCTCAAGATGAGATTTATAAGTAAATTTTCCTTAATATAATCACATTCACAATTCCAATTTAAAAATATTTTACTTATCTACACTTAGGTTTGTTTTGGCAACTAGATTAAAAATCACTTTTTTGACTTTTTAATTTTTTTAAGACACATCATCTCTCTATTTTTTTTATAATTTTTTTCAAAAAAAATGGAAATAAAAAATAAAATAAATTAAAAATTAACTTTTAATCTACTTACTAAAACAATTCTTATTTTCTCCCCCAAACATAAAATATTAGACATTGTCCTACTAGACTATTTGATAGTATTTTTAAAAAAATTCTTCTCATTTTTTTTTTTTTGTTTTGAAAAATATTTTTCCAATAAGATAGATGAACTAAAAAAATTGTCTAATCTTGTGTGATATTATTTATGTATGTATATATACAGGGTGAATGTGTTTTAAAAAAGTATTCTTTCCATTTTAAAATATTAGTCTCTTATTTCATTTTTTATTATTCTAAAATATTAGTTCTTTTTTTAAAAAAAATTAAAAACTAAAATACTATGAATATTTTATTTTACTATTTTTTAAAAAGTCATTAACAACACAAAAAGTATAGTTATGGCAATTAATATTTTAAAAAATGTACTATTAAATTGTAATTTTAGAAAATTAATATTTTTGTAATATAATAATTATATTATAAAAAATTAGATTCTCTAAAAAAAAGCTATTATTTTGAGATGGAAATAATATATGTATATATATAAAAATAAAAAATATATTTTTTTTGGAGTGTTGTGCGGACTGGTCAGCGTGGGACAGAACCACGTGGGGTTGCCCCAGTTGACTCAGTAACTCATTTTTATTATTATTATTATTTGTTTTCATATTTTTTCGTTCTCTCTCTCTCTCTCTCTCTCTCTCTCTCTCTATAACTTCTAGGGAAAGCAAGTTCAGCTCTTCCATGGTTTTGGCAACTTGATAAAGGCCTTGCGGGGTGAAGCCTTCAAGTCTTAAGTTTGAAATCTCTTGGGCCAATTTTTTAGGCATAGTACAGTTAATTAGGAGGTAAGTCTCAAATTGTTCTTACTATAACACTTGGTATGAGACTAATGTTAATCTATTACGCGAGTCTTGACTTAAAGGGAGCTTATATTGAGAAGTTGGGACAAATTCTTAGGTTATAGTCTATTTACTCGGAATAGACAACAGGACACTTTGGTGATCTTTGCAAGGGGTACTGTCTGGACCTGCAGAAGAGTAAGAAGATTTTCCTATAAAAAAAAAAAAAAAAAAGACCAGCTCTCCATCTCTAGCAACTGTCTCTTTTTCTCCAGCAAGTCAATGTTTCTTTCTTCCTAATTTCTTAATATTTTTGAATACAACAAATTCGTGAATTTTTTATTTTATTTATGGAATCAGAAGATAAAATCCAATCTCTATAAGTTTTTTAATTTCCTTTTCGGGGTGTTTTAGAAATATGACTAAAAGTTATTTATTTATTTTATTTGAAAAAATATATAAAATCTATAAGAGGTAACATGAGTTAAAATAAATTAAAAATTAACTCTAGTGTGTTGCCAAATTCACCCTAATCTCATTTTTTTCCCCCTCTTTAAAGCTTATAATTGATTGCAATAATGTTTGTGTCGATCAAGTATAATCATTTTATTCACTCACTACGTAATCCATGATTTAAATGAATAATACTAAGGATCATGAAATACATTACAAAAAATTTTCATCATTTAATTAGTGTGTGGTCGAATACATTTAACTCACTCTCTAAATTATTAGAGTTATGATATGATTTGTCCATTTGGCATGTTCATTTGGACTAAAATAGTCATATATGACAAAATTAATTATTTTAGTTAAATATAATAAAATATCGCATGTACACCATAATCATTTTATTCTTTCTCTTACAAAAGTCAAAAAAGTCAAAAAGCCTATCTCAAACGAGACTTTTTAACCCCAAGCTAAAATAACTAAAAAATTAAAAAGTTAAAAAATTAACTTACATCCCAAACAAAGGCGATGTTATTGGCTAATAATAAATTAATGATAAGTATAATCTTAAATTTTTTTTGTAAGTTTTAGATGTAATAAATTTATTGTTTTTTTGTTCTTAATTTATATATAAAGAGACTTGTAAAATGGGTGAATTGAATTGAATCATTGAAATAGACTTGTGATTGAATTCACAAGAATCCAGACAATTTAGGAGTGTGTTGAAAAGATGATTAAAAGTTGATTTTTTATTTTTAATTAAATTTTTTGATTTTTTCATGAAGTTATTTAGGAAGTTGGTAAGATGTTATTTTTTGGCTTTTTGCTTATTATTTGTTTATGCTGTCACATCATAATTAAATGATTAAAATATCTCCACCCAATTTAAAAAATAACCACTTTCATTCTATGGCTTATTTAAATAACATAAAAGGTATAACTGTAATTTCACAAGTAACTTTTAACTATCTTTTCAAAATAATTTTAATGTCAAAAAAGCTATTTTGATTTTTTGACCCAGACTACAAAACGTAACTTTTTGCTTTTATTCCCAAATGGCTCCAGAATGAAGAATTTTTTCTTACCTAAAGATTAGAGAAAGTGAATCCTTCTTTTTATAATTCATATGAGTTGTACAATTTCAAATTGACTCTCTTTTGGAAGGTGGGTTGATTTTTGGATTAATTTGGAGTTAAAAAGTTTATTTAGGTTGAATTTTTTTACTTTTTTGTCTTTTATGAGAGAAAAAAATAAAATAATTATGATTTTAATGTAATATTTTATCTTATTATTTTTTAATTTATTTTATCTTTTTTATAACTAAATTAACTCCCAACTTTAAAAAAACTCATGGCCAACAAGGGCAATGTCTTAAAATTTTATCTCTATCTACTACATTTGTTAGTAAAAAAAATTAAAAAATTAATTAATTGGTATAATATTTATTAGAGAGAGAGAGAGAGAGAGAGAGAGAGAGAGAGAGAGAGAGAGAGAGAGAGAGAGAGAGAGAGAGAGAGAGAGAGAAAAGAAGAAGAAGAAGAAGAAGAAGAAGAAGAAGAAGAGAAGGCAAAAACATGGCTGACTTGGTCATTTTCTTTTTCAGGAATTGATTGATTCTTGTGGTTTCTCATCAAATCTTTACACTGTATTTGCTTAATGAATTTTGAGAGAGACTTGAAAATGAAAAATAAAGGAAATATATATGTATAATGTAAGTGAAATGTAATTATATTTAATTTATTTTTTTCGTTTTTCTTTTCAAATATATGAACCAAATACAATCTTAGTGAGTAAGAAAGAGGACAAGTAAATTTTTAGGGAAAATACAATTCAGCATATGGTTTGGAAAAAAAATTACACATAAATAATAATTTTTATAAATATTAGAGAAATTTTGTGATAAATCCAATCTAAGGAAGGTATAAGGTAATAAATTCAGTGGATATTTTATATTAGTGAGAGGTCCATCTTTTGTGACATAGTTTAGTAAGAAGTTTTTTTGTTTGATTTGAAGGATATTTTGTTTCTAATTTTATTTCTTAATTTATCTGTTGACTTTTTTTTATCTGTTGACTTTCGTTGACTATCTGTTCAATTTTTTTTCCTATCTGTTCAAAATTTATCCCTATCTATTCAAAAAAAAATTTATTTGTTCAAATTTTTTCCTTATCTGTTCAATTTTTTGTTCCTGTCTGTTCATTTTTTTTTTACCCTATCTATTTAATTTTTTAATCTTTTCAATTGAAATATCCCTTATTTGTTTAAATATTTTTCCAAATAAAATTCTTTCTGTGCCAAATTTATTTGTTCAAATTCAACAACAAACAAACAAAATTTATCAGTACAAAAAACAAAATCAAATTTAACACCAATCTATTGAAATTCTATCTGTCCAAATTCAACACAAATATTTCAACTTAGATTTTTTTTTGTTGTTATTTGTCAAAATTAACACCTCTCTGTTATATTTATATATATATATATATAATCTATCTGTTGAAATATCTGTGTTATTTTTGACAGATTTGGACAAAAAAATTGTGTTTTCTGTTGAATTTATCCACTGGACATAGTTATTGCAATTTGTTTCTTCTTCATTATCAACAACAACAACAATAACAACAAACACATTTAAAAATATATATATATAGTGTTTGTTTGGAGCTTCGACTATGGTTGTTCCACTTCAATCAAAGAGTACACTATCTGTTTTGAAGATTGCAAGAGATCTGAGTTTTGTTGGGTATACCTCTTTATTGGAGTATGGGACCCAATTGGTTTATTAAAATTTTTAATTTGGTTTGGTGTTGGTTATAATATATTTTTAATATATTATACCTAACTTTTGTAGGCCCAATGAGTATTTAATAATTTGTTTGGTGGTAACTAAGGTTTTGATAAAAAGCCCAAAAGTTTACAATATAGATTTGGTATTGTTTTGTTCTTCTATGACAAGCATAGCGGCAGCAAGAAGATTGGCTCTTCTTCGGTGAGTGTGGTTTGTCAACAAAGGCTTGGAAGTTTTGTCTACGTCCAGATTTTCGACTAGTTTGGTGGAATTGATTTGGGTTATTATTTTGGGTCTTCTACAACTCTGTTTCGAAGACAATTTTGTTCATCTATTTGGTGAGGTCTTTCTTGTTTATTTGTGATTATTTGGAATTCACCTAAGGGTGGTTTATGAGACCATGCGTGTCTCGTTTGTAATCGTTTGGAAACTTTTTAGTTGAGAGTGGAATCGAATTTCGATCCCGTGGACGTACCTCACATTGAGGGAACCACGTAAAAATTATTGCGTCGTTATTGATTTAATTTTTCCGCATTAGTTTTTATTTCCATTGATTGATTTACTTGTGGGAAATCATATATTTTTCCTAACAACTGGTATCAGAGCTTACGGTTTATTTGGATTTATTTATTTGTGTAAGTTAATGGAGGGGAATGTGGGTTGTATGTCTAGCTTCAATAGAAGCAATTGGGTAACTTGGAAAACCAAAATGGAGGATCTATTATTTTGTAAATATTTGTATGGGCCTATTGAGGGTGATAGTGGAAAACTTGATGATATGAAAGATGATGAATGGAAAGGGCTTAATCGAAAACCCGTTGGTGTTATCCGCCAATGGATTGATGATAGTGTGTTTCATCATGTTGCTACTGAAACTTCGGCACATGATTTATAGAAAAAATTAGAAGGCCTTTATGACAGAAAATCAGCCACAAATAAAGCTTTTCTGTTTCGTAAGTTGGTTAATTTAAAATATAAAAATGGCAGCCCCATTCCGGAACATTTGAATGAAATAAAGAGTATTGTTAACCAACTTGCTTCTATGAAAATTATTTTTGATGATGAGTTGCAGGCTTTGATGCTACTTAGTTCTTTGCCCGAAAGTTGGGAGACTTTGGTTGTGATGGTTAGTAATTCGGTGCCCGATGGAGTTGTCATAATGAGGCAAGTCACTAATAGCTTGTTGAATTGTAATGCCCCCAAAATAATTTCATAAATACATCCACAAACATATATAAATGATAGCATAAATCAGAGTCTTAGTCCTTTAATTACATAAAGTTAATGAATACAAGAGTTCAACATAAATTAATGCCCTATTGGCTTACACTTTTTCAAGCCTTGACTTGGTTACAACAAAATGAGTTTCGCTCAATACATATTTACCCCTAGGCTATACAAAATAAACAAAACATGAAGCTCTTGTTTCCTAAAGGTCCCTCCAATGCTATTGCCCCTGGTGGAGGCATGCCAACATTACTTGAAAATGTTATTCCCAAATAGGGTGAGTCACAACCCAGTAGAAATCATCTAACGCAGTATATGAAATTTAGTAAAGGTATAGGTACACTATGCATATACAATGTCAGTGATAAAGACATCCACATTTTATATAGTCATAAGGTACCAAATTCAATTCTTAAGCCATTTTCCTTCAATTCATTTCATTATATAAAGCCAATTTCATCGTTTCTCAATAACCCAAATGAGACTACAACTCATTAGTTCTATAACCACATCATCAACATATAAGCACTTCAAACTTTTCTTTCACAGATATTTCGTCTGCAGGCAACCGTCAAACGGGACTTATGTAAACATAGGCTATACAAGCACTATAATTGCCATGTTATGGATATTTCGTCCGCAGGCTAGGCACCTATGTATAATTTCGGGACTTTCACCCAGGACACTCCGGCCAACTTAATTATAATAGAGTCCAACCCCTTTCTCCTTCCAAACAATGGAGTCCATCCCCTTTCTCCTCTCAAACAATCATTTATCACTACAAGAAATTACATTTTTCGCAACGCAACAAAATATGTTGCTAAAAGGGAAAATTCGTCGGCAAAGAGTTTTGCCGACACATCAAGCTATGTTGGCAACCCGTAGGCAAAAGTGAGTCGGCAAAAGTTTTTGCCGATGAACTTATCATTGCGTTGGTAAAAGTAATGCCTTTAGCAACGAACATAGTCGTCGATAAAAGCCTTCATCCATCGTCGGCAATTTACCTTGCGTTGGTAAAAGTCATTCAAATATGATGATTGTGTAGCACTTTTCGCGACACAAATTTGCATGGGTAAAAAATATACTTTTAGCAACAAAATATGCGTCGGCAAAAATAAACTTTTGGCAACACATTTACGTCAATAAATGTTGTCATTTGCCTACGATTTGTTTGTCGATAAAACTTCACTTTTGGCAACGACAAATTAGCATTGGCAAAAAATACACATTTAGCAACACAATATGAGTGGGTAAAAGTAAACTTTTGGCAACACATTTACGTCGGTAAATATTGCCATTTGCCGACGATTTGTTTGTCGATAAATGTTTACGTTTGGCAATGACAAATTGGCATTGGCAAAAAATACACTTCTAGCAACACAATATGAGTGGGCAAAAATAAACTTTTGGCGACACATTTACTAACAAAAATAATTGAAAATAATTTATATATTTTTATAAGATTTACAGATTTACAAGAGGCATCCCTCAGGCACCACTATTACAAACTAATAACATTGATATGAAATCACCTAAAGTTGATGTACAAGCAAAAAAAATACTACTAATACTGCTTTTAGAAGCAATGTATAAAACCTAAAAAGGTAAAGTCACTAAAATACCCTAATACATCCAAATTGTGAACTCACATTAGAAACAACAAATAACAAAATGAAAACATGAAACTAACAAAGACAGGCAAAATGGCATAAAAATCACCCACAAACTTATTCAGCAGACCAACATCTAGTAGCAGCCGCTTCACAGCAACATTGCAGCAGCAGCAGCAGCCCAACAAGTATAAGTATAATGCTCCAATTATAAGTATAAGCAAATCTTACTTTGTCCATAGTATAAGTATAATGCTCCCATAGATGAGTACAAAGCCATGCTCCACCCATCTTCCATAAAGCCCAAACAGCATGACCTCGGTCAGGAGATGTTTTTGCCTATATATATGACACCTGATGTGCAACCCAACCATTTGCTTCATAGTTCACCTGTAACATTTTGTGACTAAATAAAAACAATAGTGTTTATAAAGAATATAGAATGCTTAAATAGAACAATTTATCATGGAAAACACCAATCACAGAGTTCATCCTGGGTCTTGACCTACCTAACTACTTTGATGTACAAATTTTATATGCATACATACATATTTTATACTTATTCAGTCTTTCAAAAAAAATAAAAAATACTAAGCTCCAAATGATGGCTTGCAGAAAAACAAATATACATATATACACAATACCACATGTGATCACACAAAATGAATAAAACAACAGTTCATAAGGACCGTTAATGTTTGATAAGTGAAAGATATTCTTACTTCGGCAGTTTTACTTCCATTGACCGACAGAGACAAAATGTAATCAAACAAGGGCTCGTGGCACTCATGAAGGTTGCATGGAAGGAAGGGCCAATAGTTCATTTGAAGATTAATATTCAAGTGCTGAGCGCCACTGGAGAGTTAAAAAGGAAAAGGTCACATTAGTAGATGCAAAAATACATATGCTTTTTTTATCAACAGGAAACAGAGAAATTATGTTACATCAGAAGACTAATATAAAATGAAGTACAGATTGAAAGGCAATATTGCTGTTTTTATGACTTAAAAATTCTATCTTTCCAACTCTCTTCCAGCTCTCTTAGAAGCTAATTTCTTAAAGGGGAAGAAAAAAAGAAAGAAGATTTCACTATGCACTTGCATCAAGGAGAAAATTACAAGATACCATGTAGAGAGAGAGAGAGAGAGAGAGAGAGAGAGCTTACTCCCATGCTGGCTCAATATCCTTGTTCCATATTCCCTGCAAGTTTGCCACTTGAGTTCCAGGCCGTGAATAGGAAATAAGTAGATATCAACCATACTGGAAGAAAAGCTCCACTAAAAAGGGATCTTCATCAGTTTGAAAAGATTTCACCCTCTCTGCAGTTGAAACCATCTTATCTTCACTATTTTCTGAAAACAGATCAGTTGCAGAGGACAAATGTTTCTTTCTATCCAATCACCCATTTTCTCCAACATTCTTTGAGCTTTCCGAAAGCTGCAATGAGACGTGATGAAAAAGGTTTTGATAGTCAACCAAATGCCGTGAAAAAGGTTTTGGTGCATCTGGGTTTGTGTAGTTTCCAGGAATCCCAGTCCAAAGTGTGTCCTCTGCCAAATGAATTCAAGTAATCTGCTGTCAGTTTCACTTTCATATTGAGAGAGAGAGAGAGAGTAGAACAACAGTTAAACTTCACAAGTTTCATCAAACTTATCTCCATGACCTTGAATTTTAATATGGTATCATTGGGTCTCTGTTTGGGTGCTAATAAGATTATTGGAAAAGCAGCAATATTAAATATTTGAGTTTTTTGTTTTACATGAATTGGGACCCCAGGAACAATGAACCTCTAGCCTACTTTCAACTATTTGGCTTATAAATTCTGAATGTTCAGAATCAACCATAACATGGGAGGGAAAAATTAGATTCAAACCTTTATTTCCTTATTTCCTCTGTTTCTAGCTATAAAATAGAGTTTCATCCAAAATAATAGATACATTAACACATCTAAGCCATGTTTAATTAGTAGGATTAATAGTGAGGAGATTAACAACCCATGTGATTAGTGTAGGATTAGTTATCCAATTGGATTAGTGGGATACATAATCCGCTCTTGTGCACGTTCGTTTTGCAATGGATATGGAAATATATAATCCCAATTATATGTTTGTTTTGCATTAGCAATCTCTTCTTTGATTTCTTGCCTATCTTCTTTCATCTTCTATAGGAGACCTAGATTAGGTTCAATAAAAAATGATTCTATCATTTCTATATCTGCAATTCAATATAGATGAATATATACTACATATATATTTTTGTCCTTTTATCATTTTTTTCATGTAAGTTGTAGGATTCTATCGATTTTGTTAGATAGAATATCCATTGGAATCTAATCCGAATAACAAAAATTACAACCAAACACTAGAATGTGAGTCCCAATAATTAAGAATTTCAATCTTATGCTATAATCTGCCCAATAAGACAGGCCACTAATGTTTGAGCTATCCTCAACTACACCAAATACATTGAACTACTCTCAATTCAAGTCCAAGACATACAAATACATTGAACTAATCTACTTTAACCATTTAAAGTTGAGTTTGGATCTTGGAATTATGAAGAGGAAAGGAAAAAAATGGGGAAAAAAAAATCTTGGATTTATGAAGTGAACAGAAAAAGAAAGGAAAAATGAGAAGAAATTGAAAATATATATATATATATATATAATTTCAGTTTCATTTTCCCTTCCCATGATAATGCAAGATCCAAACATAGCTTAAGGAATCCTCGTTTGGTATCATGCTATTTTAGTAATTTTTAATTTTTTAATTAAAATATGAAGTAAAAAATTATGTTTATGATGACTTTTTTTTTTTTTTTTTATGAAAAAATGTGAGAAAATTTGACTTTTTTATATAATTTGTCAAGTTTTTTAAACTTTTTTAAAATAAGTTTTAGGCTAAAAAGTGATGCTCATTCAGTGTAATATTGCTATCCATTTTATTATAAAAATACATGTAGGAAGGGTAAAGAACCAAAATGTCAAATGCTAAAATATTGAAGAACTCAAAACCCAAGATAAAGAACAAACTTCAAATCTTGAAAATAAACAATAATAGTATATCAAACAAGACTCAAAAGCACTGTCATATCTTCCCTTTCTATCATTTATAGGCAATCAAACAACAATAGAGCAAATTGGGATATACTGTGACGTTTACCGTTGAGATTGAGAGTCTCGAATTGAACACCGATATTTGTATATGTTTCAGACAATAAGGGGAAACCATAACAGCATAACTTATTATGAAACTCCTACATCAAAGTCTGCATTCAGTCATAGGAACAAATCTGAGTGGCAGATGCTGATTTTTTTAAACCATTCTTAATTTAAAACCACACTGATTCAAGCTGACTGTCAAACCCACATTAATCTGGTTTATTCAGTTCATTTAGAATGATGCTCAGGAACAGAACACACCAATTATTTATTAATTTATTTATTGGGAAGGGACAAATAACTCAAGCACAATGTTCTTTCAATTCAATTCTCTACAAATCAAAGAAAAGGGTTTTACGAACCCACCAATAATTCATATATATATATAATATATACATGCACAACCAAAATCAAAATAACGCATAAAATATAATAGCAAACACAATGTGTTGCTAAAAAATAAGCCTCGTAGCTAAAATTTTGGCGCCTAATGTGAGCCTATTAAGCAAACACAATGCTTCAAACAAAACTTCCGTGAAACTTGTGGAGTGACTGGAATCAGTGTTTATAAGTAAAAAGGAAGCAATTCAGGACTAGAGAGACTAACCTCAGCTTTACTTGTGGGGGTATTTCCACAATCCCTTGCCCTCAAACCATTTTGCTTGCTTCTTATAGAGCCATTTTGATGTGTTTCAGATTTGCCCCACGTGTGTGTGAGATTTGATCCAATGGAGTGGAGCATTCCACAAGTGGACATGTCCCTATTGATCCCTGATCATCAATGAGCATTCTTAGTTTCTGTTGTTGCAAAGTACAGAAACCACTAGATAATGAAGCATAAGCATGCGAGTATTCTGATCCACTTACCCATTTTCTGAAATTCAACGTGGTTGGACTTGTTATGTGATTCATTAATATCCAAATCCTGTTCAATTTGATAGAGTTCCAAAAGAGCAACACAAAAATATTTCAAGATGTGTGCAATTATGAATTTCTAGAAAATTTTAAACATCACCATGGCATCAATGTCCAAGACTTTCTTGACTTCCATTAGTTTTTTCTCAGTCAGATCAGAATGGATCACACATTTGCCTGTGACATTTAACGCCAAAAAGTTTTAAAAAGCATTTAAATTTAAAAAAAAAAATAGAACTTAAAATTTGACTGAACATACCTAGCCTCCGGTTGCTTTTAGCATCAAGAAACCCATCATGGGTCGTTATCACCTTCATCAACCATGTCATCCATTATCATCACAATTCAGCTGCTTATCTGTCAAAAGAACTAATGTCATTCACATTTCAAACTTCAGAGAATACTGGAAACACCTAATATGTTAACAAGCTGAAATAGCCGAGCACAAAGACATGCAATTACCTATTGGCACGACTATGTATTGGTTATCTTGTGAATGGCTAACCTAAAGTGGGTTACAAATTGACAAGTAGTTAACTAAACACTTGTTCTATATGGTAAATCAAGCTTTCAGCAGTTAGTGAAGCTCATGGAGAACAAACAGTAAAGAAATGTTAACTCAGTACCTCACTGACAGATTCAGAATGCTTATCCCTTTGTACAAAATTAGCTCCCAAGCTCACATCATCGCCTTGAATGTCATCATTTTCATCTTCACAAGGATCAAGCATACTCTTAACCTACATAATTTCCAATTACAAAACTCAAAATTTGAACAAGGGATCCAAGTGTCTCACTGTTCCTGCAATCTTATATCTTTACCTTGAGAGCTAATACAAAATGTTTGTTGTTGACATTCCCAACCTCTGTGGTCACTTGTGCCCTTACATTGGTCTTGGAAAGTGAATGCATTCTACAAGCCCACAAGGCCCATGGTAAATCATGGTAATTTTAAATCCTATTACTCAGGGTTGAACAAGTGCTTATTTAAGTTTGCCCATTATAAAACTATTTTTTGAAGTTTTAATCTCAACAAAAATTAAACATGCTATTTTGATAAGTTGGAAGGGTAATTCCAGAGGGATAATATGCGTATACATCACTTTCATGTTTCCATAGGACAACTGAAATTTGGAAACTGGCAGCTTCCTGTTCATCTACGAAAGCTATCATGATAAACTTCATATATTGAAACCAGATCTTTGAAAAAAATATCAAATAGCCACCTCGGTTTAAAGCAGCCAATGATTACTATAATAGATCTGAGTATTTTATATTTTTTTTTATAGAATTAATAATTAGAATATTTATCAAAATTGCCAACATTTTGAAATACTTATGGTCAACTACAAAAAGTAGGGACAAAACAATGGAGAATCATGATAAATTTACTTCCACCTCAGATATTGGTAATTATAAGATACTCACATCGACGTCTTTTTGAAACTGCGGTGTATTTATTCATATGCAATCTCCATATGAGAAGTGACACAACAATAGATAATATAACTGCACCTGCAACTGTTCCTACTACAATGTCAGCTAGTGCCCCCTTGCTAATTCTAGATTTTGAAGTGGATGAGGGGATCACTGCAATAGAAATAAAAGTAATAAGCACAAACCAATTCAATCCATCCTTGAATGCATACAAAAATTGGAAAGCATGACTATGCACTTCGTTGTTTAAAATGGCATAGGTCACTATTTGTGGCCGACTTTAAGATCAATGTAACCCCCCATCCACAGATAGATCATTCAACACCATGATCCAAGCATCATCCACTATAGTTCTAGTTAATAGGAGCATTAGCTAGGTTTATTTTTTATTTTTTATTTTTTATAGTGTGCAAACCATTCGTACTACCACACCAGGGGTAAACATCACTAGTATACACATGGAGGGTAAACTAGCTATCCATATTTTCAACTAGAGCCCAAAAAAAACGTGACAACCTTCTCACAATGAAAGATATACAAAGACCATAACTAATAAGATCACTATATCTATTTCATCATATTCCTGAACAAAACATATCAGATAAGGCCTCCTTGAGCCTGTTGGTCTTGAGCATGACTCTTTGAATCTCAGGTCAAAGGTACGAGGAGCTGCTGACAGATTGCTAAAAAATAAGAAACAAAAACACTTGTCAGATAGGGTTTAGAAGACAAACATAAGGGAACCGCAGAGGGAAATCGAGAAGTTCATAAGGTCCAAAAATTTCATTATCAGGAATATGCCATCCTGTGAACATGCTCCAGATTCGTTGAACCTCGGTCGTATTGAAGATGTGAGAACAGGTGTTGTCAGCGTATACAAGAAAAATCTTCAAGTCCATTCTCAGTCGAGGGCCTTCTTCCCATAAAACAGAAACAATCTCAAGCTGAAAAATGTTCAATTTAAGACCTGTTGTGAGGTACATCTCAAATGGAACCCAGTACGGCTCAAAATATTTGAATCCAGGACTTTTCAACCGACATCCAACGATCAGAGGCGCAGCACAGAAGCATGGTGAGTTTGGGGCATATTCATAAGGGCATGATTGCACCAGACAATTATCATTAGAGTTTGTTGCGCTTGGGTTATGACTGACAGTTTCATTTTCATTCTAAGGTCCACAAAACAGGACCAGGTTGGTATTCAAGCATATTGGATTTCCTTGAAGCCTGCAAAATTTTCAAATGAATAACAGAAGAGGAATTTGATAACTCTTTGAACCTGTTAAATATGTCTTTATCTTACTTGAATGAATCTAAAAGGTGAAATTTTAGATTTTTACCAAGGAAACACATGCATATAAAGATATTTCATTGTGGATGAAGATGGAAAACAAACCTAACAGTGACATTTGCAGGGAGGCTAGCATTGCCAGAAATATTTGAAAGCATATTGTTCTGCAAAAGGCACAATTTATTTGAACATATTGTGTTTTGTATCTTAGAGACCTCAGTCGCTCACCGCCGCTGCAAGCCGCTGCTGCTCGTAGTCGCCGCCGATCAAAGGATGTAGGGTTAGGGTTTGGAGAGAGGAGTGAGCGAGGGATAGGTTTGGGAATCTAAAAAAAAAATGAATTGTGTTGTGTGTGTTGCGTGTGTGGGTTGCTCTACTACGCAATAAAAAAAAAAATAAAATAAAAAAGGTCAAGGCCAGTTTGAATTTTTATGAATCAGAAAAGAGGAAATTGTTTTATATAAAATTAAAATTAAAAAAAAAAACATACAATCACACTTATTTAGAAAATGTGATTAAAAAAGAAGATATAATCACACTTATTTAAAAAGTGAGATTAAAAATAAATATTATCACACTCACCCAAATTAAGTGTGATTAAAATATCAATCTAATTTTTTTTTATCACACTTCCACTAAAAGTGAGATATTTTCAATTGTCAAACTGTGATCTTTAACTATTTTTGTAGTAGTGAAGAGTGAAATCGTGGAGATGGATGAGGGGAGATTTGATGAGGGAAAAAAAAAAGGATGGAATTTTAAGAGGGAATTTGCCATCGCCCGATAATCAGATCACAACCAAAATAATAATAATAATAATAATAATTTCAAAACAATTTTTAGATTTGTTTTTTTGAAAAAATTAAAAATAATTTGAGAGCAATAAAAATCAAAATTATATTTTTAAAATTTTAAAAAGTATTTATGATGTTAAAGATAAAAATCTACAAAAATAATAAGTATTTTTTATTTCACCCAATTTTTTTTTAGTTTTTTAGGGGAAAAAAAAATTAAAACTAGTTTCTGAAAATAAAACCAAACATATTGAAATTGATAATCTAAGCATAGTCTTCGAAAAAATTTAAATTTTCTCAAATTAGTCATCTCAACTTAAGAGTGTGTTTGGGCTTAATGGGTTCATTTTGTGATCTAATTGAATGATCATTTTAATTTTACAATTCAGTAACTAGAATATTTAAAACTCTTTGAAAAATTGTAATAAAAAATACAAATCACTATATCACATTATTCCACTAGCAAAACTTTTACCGACGAATAGTGTTATCGTCGCTAAATGATTAACTCTTTGCCCACGCCAACTTGTCGTCGCCAAAAGTATGCACACTAATAGCAACGCTTATTGTGTTGCTAAAACATAAACCTCGTAGCTAAAAGTTCTGAAATTTTGGGGCCAACCAAAAATTTTGGCGCTAAAAGAATGTTATGCTTTTTTAGCGACGGTAGCAAATTACGTTGGTAAAGGTATACTTTTACCAACGAAATTGATCACTGTGTCGCCAAAAATATACTTTTGGCGATGAAAAATTGACGTCGTCGCCAAAAGTAGTTGCCAAAAGTGCAATTTCTTGTAGTGTATACATATGTAATGTATTTAAATACAAGATCAAACATGAAGCATATCCTCTTTCCACTCCCAAACAAACATATATATATACATCATATTCAATAACAACCATCAAAAGATTAGTTTCAATTCACCTAATCCACATGCAATTTCTATAACCGTCAAAGCTATCCTCCACCGATAGCCTAATACAGTTATCTCTAGATAGATATTCAATCTTAAACAGATAGTTCATTCAAAACTTTCAAAAGAATGAGTTAATACATAACCAATCCCACCATGCATATCAATACCCTCTCAATTTCACATTTTCAATGTCAATTCCAATTATTTGTACAAAATAATAGTTTGATCCAATTATGGCAATTTCTTCCTTTTCCCCAAATATTAGCCAAGTGCCAAAATCATCAAATTAGACATAACACAACATCATTTTCAAACCCCAGAAGCATTTATTTCACCTTCACCCAAAACCCCTCTTTCTATTTTATGCCCAAACCCTAGGTTTGTTTAAAACATTCCTAAATCACACCATTGTTACATAAGAGACAATAACTAAGCTAAATATCGTATGAAGGTATAGAAAGATCCTACCTCAAAGAGAGAAGACGAGCCAAGCAAGAGTGGAACCCCAAGAATGCCGAAACCCACTTCTATTCGGTTTAAAATGAAGATTTTGACGAGCACTACCTTTTTCTCAAAGGCACTAGGATGGAAATCCCAATGGATCTAGATGAGATCTTAGAGAGAAGGTGAATTTTAGAGAGAGAGAGACTCAAGAACAAGCTTTTTGGAAAGTTTTAGAGAGAGAGAGAGAGAGAGAGAGAGAGAAGAAAAAGTGATTCAAAATGTCATCTTCTTAGACTGTTATACAAGCAGTCTGCTCGAGCGTGAAAAGCCCCACTCGAGCGTGAAAAGTGGCACTTGAGCGTAGGATACGCACTTCTAGAAGTTTTGCAGACAAAGGGCCCCACTCGAGTGTGGGACTGGACGCTCGAGCGTCTAATGCACACTTCCAGTATTTTTAGACTTACAAAAGAAATATTGAGAGTTGACGAATCCTGCTCGAGCAGAGGAGCAAAATTTGTAAAGCCCGCTCGAGCGCAAGAATGGCCGCTCGAGCGCAAGAGCTAAAATCTGGGCATCACAGGTTTGGAAAGACATGCAACCAACATGTTTCAAACACACAACCACATCCTGATAACCAAAATAAAGGGGAGACAAGGGAAACATGATACGAATCACTATCCAGAACTATACAACCCGAGTCCGAAACACAACAAGTGACGGGCCGGAACCAGAATCGTTATATGGATGAAGAAACTAGAAGAAAATCAGCGGGTTCTTCTCATTCGGAGACATTTGTTGTGAGAGGCCGAAGCAAAACAAGGGGGAGGAGTAAGACTCCTCATGGTCATGATCAAAGCCGTGACAAATCAAGAGATGATTCTTTTTCAAGGAAAGACATTGAGTGCTATTATTGCCATGAGAAAGGGCACATGAAGCGAGAATGCCAAAAGCTCAAGAACAAGGAGAAAAGACATGACAAAAGTGTGGATAAGAAGCAAGAAGACACCATGGCCGTTACTACCGATGATCTCATGGTTGTTTGTGAAGATGGTTGTATAAATTTTGTGGTCCAAGAGAGCAATTGGGTGATTGATTCCGGTGCTTCTTTTTATGTGACTTCTCGAGTTGATTTCTTTACTACCTACACCAAAGGAGATTATGGTTGTGTTTGAATAGGTAATGAAGGTTTGTCCAAGATTATTGGCATGGGTGATGTTTGCTTTGAAACAAATTTGGATTGCAAGTTGTTGCTTAAAGATGTGAGGTATGTTCTCAACATTGATCTCAATTTGATCTCTACTGGGAAGCTAGATGATGAAGGCTACAACAACAAATTTGATGATGGAATATGGAAGCTCACAAAGGGTTCTTTGGTAGTGGCTAAGTGCAAGAAGACTCATACACTTTGTTCGATGCAAAGAAAAATTTGTAAAGGTGTTGTCAATGTACTTGAAAATGATACTTCTACCGAATTGTGGCACAAGCGGCTTGGGCACATGAGTGAAAAGGGGCTGCAAGTTTTGTTCAAGAAAGAGCTTCTACCCGGTTTGAAAGGTACACATCTTAAAACTTGTGTTCATTGTTTGACGGGTAAACAACATAGAGTTTCTTTTCATAATAATGTTGCTTCTAGAAAAGAAAATGTTTTGGAGTTGATTCATTCGGATGTTTGTGGTCCTTTGAAAGTTAGAACACATAGTGATGCACTTTATTTTGTTACTTTCATTGATGATTATTCAAGGAAAGTTTGGGATTTTATACTAAAAGCTAAAGACCAAGTTCTAAATGTATTTAAGCATTTTCAAGCCATGGTTGAAAAAGAAACATGGTAGAAATTGAAGTGCATCCGAACAGACAATGGTAGTGAATACATTGGCCCATTTGATGAGTATTGTCGCAGCTAAGGTATTCGGCACCAAAAGACAGTTAAGAAGACTCCACAATAAAATGGCGCTGTCGAGAGGATGAACCGCACTATTGTGGAAAGAACAAGGTGTCTGCTTTTATATGCTAAATTGCCAGATCCTTTTGGGGTGAGGCAATGAAGACAGCGGTTGATGTGATCAA
>JAPPVO010000019.1:68849357-69049357 GCA_030407325.1 Camellia japonica | reverse complement strand
AAATGTGTAGTTTATTTAGTACCATAACCTTTTGTTTATACTCAAAAGTCCTATAACGTTTTTCTTCTTCTCTACCTCTTTTGGTCTTTGTGATTTCCGGCGATCGTCAACGGGTAACTACATCTTGCTTCTTGTCTTTTTCTTTCTGATATATAGTCACCGGCGACCAATGACTACTATCGATTGGGGTTCACCGGCAACCACTGACCGCCGACTTCTTACTTTACCATCACCGACGGTGAAGAAGATATGTTTCCAAAAAAAGTTGAGTAGATTTACTTAGATCTGATGTAGATTTACATCAGATCTGAGTAGATCTACATTAGATCTGTCCAGATTTAAACAAAAAATAGTTGTCGGAATACAATCCTCTCTCTATATTTGCCTCTCTCTTTCGATCTCTTAATCTTTCTACATTTTTTCTACTATACACTTCTTTTTTTCTGTTTTAATGGAGAAAATTTTCAAATTCTAAACAAGTTGGTTTCGAGTTTTAGTTATAGGCAGTGCAAACTGTAAAATTTTGCAGTATCAATTTTTTTTTTTTGCTAGAATGAATCATGGTTTAAAATTGTAAAATTTTACAGTTTCATAACATTTTTGAGAACTGTAAAATTTTGCAGTTTCATAATATGTTTTTTAGTTTGATTAATAAGGATAAATGCTTAATAGTTTTTTGCTTTGAAACTGTAACATTTTACAGTTTCAAAGCTTGCTTTTTAGTTTAATCAATATTGGAGATTATTTGCTTAAACCCTACAAAAATTGAAAAATAACATATGTTTTTTTTTTTTTTTTTCCTATTGTTGCTGTTTTTTGTCGTTACATTTTTTGCTTTTAGTTTATCAATATTTAACACATTTTACTATGTTTTTTGCTTTAATTTCTCTATTTATTCTTTTTTTTAAAAATATTCTGGACATTCCAGCGAGTCTCCAATGATGCTCTTAACATCCAGCGAACATTCTGGACATTTCGGCGACTTCCATTGACATTCAGAACACTTCGGTGAACTTCCGGCAATACTCCAGTGACTTTCCGGTGATGTTGAACATTCTGTTGAGTCTCCAGTGATCATCTGACGGAAGTCCAACGGTAGTGGGATGGAACAGCGTTTGTAGATTTTTTTTTTTAAAAAAGATTTTTTGTAACAATTAAAAATATATAAGACTAATTAGTGCAAATGTTTTGTTTTGGGATTAGATAGTTTTGAATTTGTACAGGACACTTATTGGTAAGTTCCTCAATATTTTACATGGGTGCATTGTCATAATTTAAGGTGGATAAAAGGGGCAATGTGTAAATTTTGATAATTTGATGCTTCAATTAGACAAATATTAATTTATGGACTTTTAATAAAAATACAAAATTTAGGGAATTCTAGCTTAATTTCCAATCCTAAAAAAAAAAAAAAAAAAAATTAACTTTCAAATTTAATTTTCTCGTACCTGTATTTTCTCGGAAAATCCAAGAAACATTTTCGTGGATGCTAGAAAAGAAAAGAAAACTACAAATCATTCTTCTGTTCAAAGATCATCAACCAAGGTTCTAAAATGGCGAAGATTAAACAGCTCTGAAAATGAACAAGAAAGAGACTCTTTTCAGATCTCACTTTCGGTAACCTCGACGCCTCTCTCTCTCTCTCTCTCTCTCTCTCTCTCTCTCTAGAAATACATGTCAATATCTTCAATGAAGATCTCCACATTAAACTCTGTAATCAACAAGATCTAGAATTTCCTCATTTTCCTTCTCTTCTCTCTCTCTAAATATATGGCGATCTTGAAATCACGAGCTTCAGATTCAACTCCCTCATCAAGATCTGGAATTTTCTCATATGAAATCAAAGGCATTTGTGTCCGGAATCTCCAGATTTTGAGTTTCAGTCAGGTCTAGGGTTTTACAGGCTTTTCTACCATGGATTTGATTTAAGTTTTCATATTGTATTTATCAAATTCATTGCAATGTTGAAGCAATTTCTCAGTAAACTACCTCGAAAATCATCAAAACCTGATACCATTGAATCGCCAAGGAGGGGTTCGAGCAATAGTTCGTCCTCCCATGGTGGCGATGGTGGTGGTGGTTTACAACGTACCACAAGTGGGACTATGGTTTCTACTCGATCGAACGCCGCTAAACGAGCCTCATCGGTGGTGTTCCCATCGAGTGTTGTCGCTGGAATCGAGCCTCTATTAGCATTCAGAGATGTTCCTAGTTCAGAAAGATTGAATCTTTTTATCAGTAAGTTGAGTTTATGCAATATGGTTTTTGATTTCACTGACCCAAGCAAGAGTACATCAGAGAAAGATCTTAAACGTGTAACTTTGATAGAGCTTGTTGATTTTGTTGCTTCGTGTCCACCGAAATTTACTGAATCGGCAATGGTAGCAATGTGTAAAATGTGTGAAAATAACTTGTTTAGGGTTTTCCCACCCAATTATCAGTCTAACTCGGGTGGCAGTGAGAATGATGATGATGAACCTATGTTTGATCCCTCTTGGACACATTTACAGATTGTGTATGATTTACTGCTTCATTTTGTAACTTCTTCTTCGCTAGAAGCAAAGGTAGCAAAAAAGTATATAAATCATTCATTTATTTTGAGATTGCTTGACCTCTTTGATTCCGAGGATCCTAGAGAAAGAGAATGCTTGAAAACTATTCTGCATCGGATTTATGGGAAGTTCATGGTTCACAGGCCTTTTATCAGGAAGAGTATCGGGAATGTCTTTTATCGCTTTATATTTGAAACGGAGCGGCATAATGGAATTGCTGAATTGTTGGAGATTTTTGGAAGCGTAATTAGTGGGTTTGCAGTACCTTTAAAGGAGGAACACAAGATCTTTTTGGGAAGGGCTTTGGTTCCTCTACATAAACCAAAATCTTTGGGGGTTTACTTCCAACAATTGTCATTCTGTGTTACACAGTTTATAGAGAAGGAGCCAAAATTGGCTCTCAATGTAATAAGGGGGTTGTTGAAATATTGGCCAATTACAAATACCCAAAAGGAGGTGATGTTACTCAGCGAATTAGAAGAGATTGTGGAAGGAATTAACATGGGGGAATTTCAAAAGGTCATGGTTCCATTATTCTGGAGAATTGGGTGTTGCATCAACAGTTCCCACTTTCAGGTATCTTTCATTTTTATCCTCCCGTATTTTCTTAACCCCTCGATCAAGTCAATGCTGCCCATTGCTTTATTTGGATGTATACCATACCCATGAAATCTGCTGTGACTTGTTAAAATTTGTTAAGTTGGAGTTAGGATTGTTCAGTGATTTGGTTAAATGAGAATGCATTGGCATGACGTTTTTCCAATCAAGTAGTAAATGCAAATAGGAGAGCGAATCGAATAGGGACAGTGCAGATTGGTCTGAAGGATTCAGAGGACTGAAGGTCGGCATAGGGGATTTTCCATACTTCATGTAGGATTTTAACTAGAATAGTCTGTTAATAGTTGTCCCACAAAAGGGGTTAGGATTTGATGTATTGATCATGAATCATGATACAAGAGGATTTTAAGAGGAAAAGTTATAATGAGAATTTGTAATCCAATTTATATTATTGGTTGGTGACCAAGTCACGATTCACGCCCCAAATCATAACCAAATTACATAAAATTAAATAGTTACTGAAGTGACAAATTTGACTTAATGTCAAATTTGGAAACTATAATAAAAAAGAAAATTCCTAGAAAATTCTAATTAATGCTTCTAAATTTAATTTCAAACTAATAAAAACATTATTTTGGAAAAATCACATCTGCATCATAAACTTAAGAGGGGCTTTTCTTTTGTGCCCATTATATTCCTTCCTCGCAAAAATAAGAAAAAAAGAGAAGGCTAAGAACATCTCCAATCCTTTACCTTTTCTTTCATTAAATTTAAATTTCATGAAAAAATGTTCAAAAATCATCTCCAATCCTTTCATCAAACATTCATCAAATTAAGGGAGAGTCGTTTTTTTGGTCAAATTGAGAACTCATCAAATCATTTATGCAATTTAAAAAGGTGAAGCATTGGAGATGTTTTTATTTTTTATTTTAATTTTTTTTCCCATTAAATTTGATGAAAAGAGAAATTTGGTACAAGAGGGATTTTTTTTTAAAAAAACATTTTGATGAAATTTGATTAAATGATCGGAGTAGTTCATATCAAATCAAGCTTTTTACTCAAATTTGGAATCAAATTAGATGAAAAAATTGGTGAAGGATTGGAGATGCTCTGAGGGCTTCTACTTTGATATAACGGGACTTTACAAGTATTGATTTGAACGCAACACAAGTAAATAAATATTGTGTTATTTTCATTCTTTTCATAAATGATGAAAGATAGAGATATAAAATTAGATGGTTTTTATTCTTACTGTTAGCTCGTCTAAGTCCTTGAGTCCAATGAGGCTTGGGGGCCTGGGGTGTGCCCCCTCAAAGTCTGAGGTTCAATACTCACTAGCCTTAATAAGCTTCTTGGGGCTAGTCCATACAGGGTGTTGGTTCTGACTTTAAATAGGCCCTTGCAAGTGGGCGGTGGGATTGGTCTCTCGGGATTAGTCGAGGTGCGCGTAAGTTACTCCGAACACCCGATTATAAAAAATAAAAAAAAGAGATAGAAATTAGAAAGAAAAAATAGAGGGCTCAGGGAGACTATTCGAAATACAAAATTTTAATTATTTTCCAAGGCCTAATTCTTTGTCTTTATGGGGCTATTTCATAGGCTTTATAAAACCCTAGTAACAAATAATTACCATATAAAACTACCCTAATCAATTTGCTAATAACTTTAAACTCTATTGATTCATCCCTAACCCTAAAATCTTAAAAATAAGGAAATATAGCAATATAATTAGTTATACTCCTAATCAATGTTCTGAAACTTAGACTGTGAATAAACCAAAAAAATTATTGGATCAAGGGTCAGTGGTTCAACCGTCAAGTCAACCGGAATCGAATCGTGATGTCATAATTACATCATAATTATATTTATAGTTATGTATAAATATGATTACATCATAAAATATAGCTATTAAAATTACAAATACATTATCAATTTATCTTTAATTCAAGATTTAAAATCTTATGCATTGTGTTTTTTTGTAGTAAGTAATTTTATTTTATTTTTAATAAAGTCAGAAGCATAATAAATAATATAAATATCTATAATATAGTAATAACATTGCCCAGCTTAGTCGTAAGCTGTTGTGGTGCTTAAGACGCAAGTTCAAATCTTCATCACTACAACTTTTTAAGTGATGTGTGTGCCCCAGCAGGAATGCCCAGTTGACATGAACTGGTGGCGGTTCACATGAGCTACCGATTTAACCACGGTTGCAAGCGGTTTATGAAAAAAAGGCCGATTTTTGGAACTATCCGGTTTTGATGGTTCATCTGAATTGGAACTTGGACCGGTCGACAATGCAACTGGTTGAACAAACCGGTCTGGTCTGGTTTCGAAAACAATCATCTTAATAGAATTCTAGTCACTTAATTGACTATCTTTATCTGAAAATCTCACATCAGCTAGGCTGTATCATCCTTCTTTTGGCAAATTTTCTATTGGAAACTATTTCTTTTTATAAGAATTAAGGACATCGCTATAAAATCACCCATTCCTTTCATTCCTTTCCTCTTTTCCTTTCAATCCAATCATATAAAAGGATGGATTTAGCAGCTTCTTGTCACAAAGGATTACCTTTTCCTTTTGGGGACGAGCTCCCCCTCCATACCAATATCTACTAGAATCCTCCAAACTAGCCATTTTTGTTGACCACATGTCGAAGATGAGATCGGAAGGCCAACATAACTCTACCTCACCCAGTGTAAAAACATGAGGATGAAAACAACCTCACCCTATCTCTCTGTCTTCTTAAACTCTCATCCTAATCTCTCTCTACTTCTCCCTCTATAAATCCAAACTTTCACTCACACCAAAACCAAAAAGTCAGTGTGTTTAGTTTCAATTTTCTAGAAATTGAGTTTTTTGTTTTTAGTAAATATTTTTAAAATTTTAAGCAATTTTTTTTACTTTTTTAGATGCACCTTACTTTGATGTATTTAAAAAGTAAAATATTTGTAAAAGAATATTTTAAAAAATTAATAAATATACAAAAATACAAAAAGTATTGAATTTTTGTTTTTTTTTTTGTATTTTTTGGTATTTAGTGAATTTTCTAAAGATTTTTTTTCACAAATATTATACTTTTTAAGTGTATTTATGTTAGGTGTATCTAAAAATTTAAAAAATTGCTTAGAATATTAAGAAAATTCAACGAAAACAAAAAAATACGGAAAACAAAAAATTTCAATTTTTTGAAAAGTGAATCCTGAAAATTCAAACCAAACAAGCATTTTTCTCTATCTTCCCTTCTACATGTAAAATATTAATATTTGCATAAGGTAGATCAGATATTTGTATTTGAGTTGGTTTTTAGATTAACGATTGATAGCTAGGAAGATCAGTGGGTTTGGGTTTGTGATGTTTGTGGATGAGCAATTGATGAGGGACACCATGAATGGCCAGAATATTGATGTCAATGAGGGTCCAACAGAAGCAGCAGTGTTGGTACCAGGTGATGGCGGTGGTGGTGTTGCGGTGATGGGCATGACCATGGCGTAGTATATAAAGTGCCAAATCTGAATATCTAAATATATAAAAATAAAGACCCAAAATATCTTATTCTAGGCTTGCGGAAGTGGATTTCGATTAGGGTTTTGATTTTAGTGCTTGGGTTGTGATAAAGAAAATGTGTTTGCAGCCATGGCCAAAGAAGGTAGTGAAGGAGTAGAGAGAAGAAACTGGAAGAAGAGAGAGAAAGGAACTGGTGGAATTCTCTGAATTTCTTTTATATTTTTATCCAGTAAGTTGGATGCGTGTTACTGTTAGATCTAAGTTTGGACACGTGGTTAATAGAAATAAGGAGTCTGGAGGGGGGCCTCTCCCTTCCTTCTGTCACTCCTGCCGCATTCCTTCCATTTTCTCACCAATCGTTCCAAATGGAGAATTAGATCCTTTGTGTTACAAGGCTCTAGGCTTTATAAGCTCTTCCAGGTTTTGTGTGGAGGTGCTTTCATATTTCATGCATGCTTGCTGTGCTTCCCTCTAGTTTTTTGATGGAACCACTTTTAATAACATGAAAGATGATGGTGCAATGAGAAGATTTATTGAATTTGGACTTGGAACTTTTTTAATGTTGTTCTTTACTTAAATGCAACAGCTTATTAAAGTGATGTATCTGTTTGTGATATGATATTGAGTCTTAATCAAGCTTGTCAATTTTGGATGTCATATCTACCAAATTTGTTGGTTCACATCCCTCTCAGTAGGTTATAGTATCATTTTGTATTTGGCAGTTTTTTTTAATGATTATTTGAATAACCTTTGAGGGGACTGAAACTTTGTTAACATAGGTGGTAAATTTGACTAAATTGAATGACCTTTTATTTTGTTTCCAAATTTAATCATTTCAGGTAGCTGAAAGGGTGCTGTTCTTCTGGAATAATGACCAAATCGTGAACCTTATTGCGCATAATCGGCATGTTATCCTACCAATCATATTCCCAGCATTGGAAAGGAATATTCAGTGCCACTGGAACCAATCAGTGCTCAACTTATCTCTAAATGTGAGGAAGCTGTTCACAGAGATGGATGACGGGCTGGTCGTGGCCTGCCATGCCCATTTCAAGGAGGAACAAGCAAATCTAAGCGTGGCAGCAGAGAAGCACAAGGAAACATGGGAGCAACTGGAGAATGCAGCCAGTCTCCAGCCAATAACCGGAAACACTGCTGTTCTGGTAACTCCTTTAGCAACCTCCATTACCTGCTAAGTGGCATTTTAGTCTGTGCTTGGTAAGGCTCCATTTTTTATTTTATTTTTTGTATTTGTACTTTTTTAGTCTCTTTCTTTTGGGTGGTGAGAAAACCACAAAAAATGTATGGATATATATATTTACATATATAGCTGTTTTCTGGGGAAGGTATGTTCATTTTTTGCGGGGGGATAGTTTTTTGACAGCCTGTTGTTCTAATTTGTTTGGCTCCATATATTTCATCAACATTAAGAGGAGTTTAATTTCCTTCCTCAGAAGTGTCATCAGAAGGGCCATGTAGTGGATTACTCAACTTGCATCTTTTGTCAGTTAGCTGTTGTTTTTGCAACTCTGCCTATGTACGCCCATGTGTGCCCCTGCTAGGTGTCTGGGAACATCAGTCCCTTAATGCCTAGGAATAATTGGTTTCCTTTATTAATTTGTTTGACAGGTTCTTTATTTTTTTTGTTTTGTGTGTGGAAGTCAAGTTATGATAATAAAGAAGAAAATAAAATAATAAAAATCAATAAAAAAATGACCTAGTTTTTTCATTGTTGACTTGATAAAACACTCCATTTTGTGTTCGAGTACAGTGACTGTAAAACATAATACCATAAGACAGGACTAGTGTTATTAAAAGTTGTAGCTGTCTTTTCAAATTCTTAGTTTTTTTTGATAGGTCACGGTGCTTCCTCATTTTGTTCATTCATTGGTTTTATCTCCGTTTTAATTCTATGCAGTTGCCTTCGCCATGCTCTTTTAGTTTAGATCAAGCGGTGATGATGAAAATGGAGTGTCGGTAGTTCTTCATCATAACTTCCCTTCCTTTTTTTTTGATAAGTAAGAATAACGTAATACATGTTACAACACCCAAAAACCTCTGAGAAGCAAAACCAACAACCTAATACATGCTCAACTTACTGAAATGACTACGAAATTTAAAAATTAGTTGGAGGATTGGTTTAAGCCTCCCAAAAACCAACTGTGCAAGATAGATAAAGAGGAACTCCGAATTCTGTAAGAGGCTCCTCCACCCCTTCAAAGGTTATGTTGTTCTGCTCCTGCCAAATTGTCCACATGAGAGCAAGCGGGCACTAAACTCCATGCCTTCTTCCTTCTTTTCCCCACCCTAACAAGAGCAAAGGACCAAAACTTATAAGCCACCTCACAATGGATAAGAAGGTGACTAATCGATTCCTCATGTTTCTTACATATGATGTACCAATTCACTTGGACCTGTCTGATTGTCCCCAAATTGTCAACAGTAAGTATCTTCCATGAGCTCTAAGGAAAAAACGCTACTTTTGTTGGAGCATTTGACTCCCAAACACTTCTCCACAGAAAGTCCCGACCCCTATTGCCTAACAACACCTTATAAAAGGATTTCACTTCAAATCTGCCACATCTAGATCCCATCCATCTCAACTCATCCTCTCAACCCTCTATACCACGAAAGCATACAAGTGACTAAGGAGCTCCTCAAACTCACCACTCTTCTAATCACGAAGCTACCTATGAAAAGCAATATCCCAAAAAATCTGCAACCCATTAAAAGTCCTATGCTTTGCAATCACCGCCCTTCTATTAACCGCAATCGAGCAAAGAGAAGGGAAGGCTACCTCGAGCTGCTCACCACACCCACTATGGCTCCAAAATTGCACCACCCTATCACATGTACCTACCTCAAACCGAATGTGGTTTGAGAAAGCTTGCCAAAGTCCAACTCCATGAGCTATGGAGACCTCCAAAGAAGATCAATCATCCCACATACATCCATATTTAACTTTAACATGCCGCCTCCACAATCAGCTCACAAGTATATCTCCACAACTATTTAGCAAGGGGAGTCTGGTTAAAAATAGAGAGCCTACAAAATGCCCAAACCACCATTCCGGATAGGAGAGCAAAGAGTGTTCCAACCCACCAACTGATTACTTGAACTCCTTGCCAATGTCACACCACAAGAAATCCCTTTGTAACTTCTCAAGCCTTGTAACTACAGAAGCTGGAATAGTAAATAGAGACATAAAGTAGCAAGTTAGAAAGAGCGCTCTTGATTAAAGTTACCGTATCATCTTTACACAAATACTGTCTCTTCCATCCTGCTAGTCTTGTTTGAAACCTCTCAACAATGGAAACCCAAATATGTTTCACTTTGAAAGATGCTCCCAAAGGCTAGCCCAAATAGGTAACATGCAATCTTTCCCGCTTTGTACCCTAAGATAGTAGCTAGCTCCTCCACCTTATAGACTTCACCAACCAGGATCAATGATTCACCTTCAACTCTGAATCTGACTCCAATCAAATGAGAACACATCTAAGGTAACACAATTAACATCCACAAAAGATAATAGTATCATCTACAGATTCTACATTCAACAAATGGGACACAGCAAGGGGAGAATCATCAACTCTTCCCACAGCAAACGCTTCCAAAAAACCCCCCTATACTGCTCTCTTTATCATCCTACTCAACACCTTCATTTCCAAAATGAAAATCAAGGGAGTTAAAGGGTCACCTTGACGCAAACCTCCGTGAATCTGGAAGAAACTTGTTGAAGTGTCATTAAAACATAGACAGAAAGCCTTACAGTAGAAATGCAATAACAAATCCAACTCCTCCACTTTGGCCCAAAACGCATCCTCCCAAAACAATGTAGAATGAAGTCAATTCATATTATCATTGGTCAATTAACCCGTTGGTTTTGAGGATGGATAGGTTAGTGGTGGGTTGAAAAATTCTCAATATGTCAAGTATGGTTTGGTTTATGATTTTCTCTCAAACAGACCATGCACACCCTTGTTTGGTGGTTGGTTGTGTGGTCGGTTTGGTGTTCATTTTGCAATATGCTATTGTTCCAGTTAAATCCCACATCATTTACTATTATAATTTTTTTATATAGAACACCCCAAACTTTGTTTTTACAGTTTCGTATAATCCATTTTCCATTTGCATCAGCAAAATTTTGTGCGTTGGGATTTCCTTTTTATTTATTTGTTTATTTTTTTATAATCAACAGAGCATATATATATATATATATTAGTCGGGGAAACTGTTTACATGACGAGCCAGATCATGTTTTGTGCCTTGGGATTTCTTCGAGGCACACCTCACTTGAGTGCCTCAAACTGATGGTTCGTTAGAGTTCGACTTGGACATAAAATTTTATGGCAGTGTTGAAATGAATCTTCAAGCTAGGGCTTTTGGTTCTATTGAAATTAGGGCATGTCAGGGGGTGTTAAAAAAAAGAAAAAGAAACTGATTGCTCAAGACGGACCAAGTTTTCCAATTTAGGTTTGTTTTCAAAAATTTTGGACAAATTACATCTATAGTCCTTGCATTTTACCTATTGTATTATTTTGGTCTCTGTAATTTTAATTAGCTCCATTTTGATCATTAATTTTAAATTTTGTGTCAATTTTGGTCAAATTGATAATGTCAATTTGGGTTTTTTTGAAGAAAAATAGTTATTAAATTGGTTAAGTAAGTTAATTCACTAAATTGAACAAATTTACAAATTTACCTATTAAAACATAACATGTTCATATGCGCATTTTTTTTATCAAAAACACTGACAATTGTAATCAATTGAAACAAATTGAGACAACATCATAAATTTAGGATCAAATTGAGTCAATTGAAATTATAGGAACTAAAATGATGAAAAGGCCAAAATATAGGAATTATCAGTATAATTCGCCAAAAAATTTAAAACTGATATCTCAACCGAATTGACAAAAATATTATATTAAAATATTTTATGTTTTTATTATTTAAACATTAGAAGATAAGTAATTACTAATACACATTTTGTAATAAAGGTTAAGGAGGTATTTATAAAACAATTTTCACCATTTCTCTTAAATTTTACAAATTTTTATAAAGCTTAAGTCTTGTGTGAATCCATCAATAAAAAAAATTTGACAAAAAAATTGATGTTAAATTTTTTCTTAACCCCAATTGGCTAAATCGAACTAAACTGAACCACTGACAGTCTGACTCGAAATATTGCGTTATGCATTGTCTTGTCATGACTTCTATTACGAACTCAATTGAACTGAATTAAATTGCTTACAGCCTAAAATTCCATAGAATTGATAGGGTTTTCCAAAGAGAATGAGTGATGTTTCCGGCATTGAATGAGTGCGGCCTACGTCGGCAGATTTTGTTCCTTGGTGACCGATCTTTTGAGTTTGAGGAGGTTTCAATGGAAGCGTCTAGGTGTCGCGGTGTGTCGATTGTGGAGAAGGGTGCGGGACTTCGTTGGGCAGTGGTGGTGTATGGTCATGACGTGTGTTGGATGGTGGTGCGAATGCGATTTGCTTCGCAGGATCCAGGTAACTTACAGTTTTTGGGTCGGCTCACTGGGGGTAGTAGGACTGTGGCTGTATGGGTCCGTAGCGAAGAGAATGGTGGTTCGTCCTTCCAAATAGTAGTGACGACAGGGAAGAGAAGAGAGCAAATCTTTATTCCCTTGTCCGATTTTGGGGATGGGTGGGAAGGTGTGGCCCTGGTCCTTGAAGGTTTTGGGCTGCATAATGGTGGTTCAATGTCGGGTAAGAAAGGGTCTAGACCTCGTCCTTCGCTATCCACCGCAGAGGGTGTGACTGACGGGGTTAAGGCAGTACGGAGTGCAACGGAGGTGGAATGGTTCCGTATGTTGGATAGGTCGCTTGTTGGTAGAGTGGGAGAGATGGGTGGCAAGGGAATGAGCTTTGCTGCAATGTCTGATTGGGTAAATCGTTGGTAGAAGACATCGGGAAAGGTAGAGGTGCGTCCGTTAGGCAGCCAGGCCTTCCTCTTTGTTTTGTCAAGCAGACGTAAGGCAGAGGTGTTGCTGCGATGGCGGTGGATTGCTGATGAGAGGGATCTCCAGTTGGAATGGTGGTCGTCTTTAGCACTTTGTACGTCGAAAGCTACAACCTTGACGGCGAAGAGTGTTTGGATTCGGGTGATGGGGGTGCCCATCCACCTTCGAGGGGAAGATGTTTACCGTGCCATTGTGATCGGTGTGGTGGTTATGTGGAAGCAGATGAATCCTCTGTGGATCTAGGCTATGTTCGGCTGCGAATTAGAAGCTCTCATGGTACACCGCCGCGTGTGGTCGTCCGATGGGGTCTGTGGCAGTTTTCTTTACCTGTTTGGGTGGAGGAGGGACTTTCGGTGGAGTCGGCGGTGCCGGAGGTGGTGCGCGGTGGAGGAGGGGGAACGGATAAGGATGAGAGAGATTTGGTGCAATCACTTCGACGAAAATGGCGTAATCTGGGGATCAATGAATATCTGTAGAGATTTGGGCCGACAAATGGGGATAAGGGTGAACGGGGTCATTTGTTTGAACTGACCAACATGGGCCTGGATCAGGATTTAATTCGGGGTAATCAAAGGAGACATTTGGGCTTTTCTAAGGTCCAAGCTAATAGAAATGTAGGTCTGCCCAACCCGAAATGGGCCAAACTTCAAAGGATTATTCGAAGTGGGCCATCTCATAGTCTAAGGAGGGATGAAGGGGCTCATTCTGTGGAAGCCCATGCAAACCCAGTTCTTAGTCAGGTTTTCTCTTCGCTGCAAACTGGGTTAGGTCCAACACCAGATAATGGGTTTTCGCCGGTGGTGCGTGACTCGATAGGTATTGCCGAGATGGTGACCACTGGTCCACCGCCGTCGTCTGGTGGCGTTGATGATGTTCCTTTAGATTTAGAGGGAGTGGAGCGGCACAGTTGGGTTTCTCCTTCGCTGAAAGCTGGTTTCGGTCCAACCACAGTTAGGTCATTGCCGGTGGTGCGTGACTCGATGGGTAATGCCGAGAGGGTGTCGACTGGTCACTGTCGTCGTCTGTTGGTGGTGTTGATGTTCCTTCAGTTTCAGAGGGCATCGAGAGGCATGTTGACGGGGTGACGGAGCTTCGGCCTAGTACAGCCGGGATTTCAGAATCGCAATTGCAGCAACCTGCATATGCTGGAAATCGCTGGTCTGTTATGATGGATGAGTTGGCCATGGTGGTTAGGCCTGAGGCAGGTTCGGATGAGGTGGCTGTGGAGAACGATGTGAATGAGGTGATTGGTTCGGATGAGGTTGAGCTTGAGAGTGTTACTGTTGGTTCAGATGTTGATTTACCGGTGCCGGAGGAGGTTTCTGCTTGGTTTTGTCTCGAATTAATGAGGTCAGCCAATTACTGGGGGTTTCTTTTGAGGGCCATGGAGAAAAAGCTTTGAGATTATTTTCGACATTAGAGGAATCTTGGAGAGGTGAGGTTTCTCTTCAGCAAGGGATGGATTCGGGTAGCCATAATGACAGAAATGCTAGGGAATTACGAATGTTGGAATGTACTGTTAATTATGATCGTTCTCAGGGAGGTGGAGTGCGTTGTACTAGATGAGGACGTGATCAACCATTGTTGTTATCATGCGGATAAAAATTTTGTCTTGGAATGTGCGAGGATTGAATGACAAGGGGAAGCGGGTTTTGGTCAAATGCGTTCTTAGAAGTGCACATGCAGATGTGGTTTGTCTTCAGGAAACAAAGATGGACTGTATTGAGGGGGCGGTAGTTCGGGATCTTTGGGGTGGTAGATTTGTGGATTGGGATTTCCTTCCTGTACGGGGGGTGGCTGGGGGTGTTCTTTTGTGTTGGGATCAACAAGTGGTGGTAAAGGAGGATGTAGAATTGGGGGGTTTTTCTTTGTCTTGCCTTTTTCGATGTGTAGATGATGATTTTAAATGGGCCTTCACAGGGGTTTATGGGCCAGTTTGGGGAGTAGAGAGACCAAGCTTTTGGGAGGAGCTACAGGCTATTGCTTATCGTTGGGGGGTCCCGTGGTGTGTGGGTGGGGATTTCAATGTAGTTCGATGTCTGGAGGAGAAATTAGGGGCTTCCTCAGGAAGGGGTCCTATGCGGCGTTTTTCTTCGTTCATTAATGAGATGGATTTGGTAGATTTTCCGCTCCAAGGCGGTGGTTTCACTTGGTCCGGGGGTGGAGCTATGTCTCGAATTGATAGATTTCTGGTCACCGGGGATTGGGAGGAGCATTTCTTTCATGTAACTCAACGGCGGTTACAACGTCCAACTTCAGATCATTGGCCAATTTTGTTGGATAGTGGGGGTATTAGAAGTGGTCCGACGCCTTTTCGGTTTGAGAATATGTGGTTACATTCTGAGGGCTTTGTGGAGATGGTTCAAGGCTGGTGGGTGACTTACAATGTGGCATGATTGCCTAGTTCACGGTTAGCGAAAAAATTAAAACTCCTTAAGTTAGATTTGAAGAGTTGGAATAGGGAGGTTTTTGGGCAATTGGAGGGGCAGAAGGCTAGAGCCTTAGAAGCTTTGTAGGTGTTGGAGGAAAAACAAGGTGGTGAGGGGTTGTTTGAGGCTGACGTGGTTCGCCGGGAGGAAGTTCGGCAGGAATTTGGTCATATTGCACACATGGAGGAGATTAGTTTCTGCCAGAAGTCTAGATGTCTGTGGTTAAAAGATGGTGATCGTAACACTTAGTTTTTCCATCGTATGGCGAATGCTCACCGGCGGGTTAATCAGATTGGTTGGATTCAAGTAAATGGGGTGGAGTTTTCGTCCTCAGAAGAGGTCAAGGCAAGTATTGTGGATTTTTATGAGCATTTATTTCGGTGCGTAGGGAAGGAGTGGCGTCCGGGTTTGGATGGGGTAAGTTTTGATGTTATTTCAGATGTAGACTGTACTTCTCTAGAAAGGCCATTTACAGAAGAGGAAGTGTTTAAGGCTTTGCAAAGTATGTCTGGGGATAAGGCGCCTGGTCCGGATGGGTTTACTATTTCATTTTTCCAACACTGTTGGGGGGTGGTCAAGTTGGAGGTGTTGGCTATGTTTGAGCAGTTTCATCAGTCAGGCGAATTTGAGAAAAGTCTTAATGCTACATTTCTTGCCTTGATTCCCAAGAAGGGGGGGCGGAGGACATTAGAGATTTCCGGCCTATTAGTCTTCTAGGGAGTGTCTATAAGGTGTTGGCTAAAGTTTTGGCGAATCGTTTGCATGAGGTGTTGGTAGGGGTGGTTTCGGAATCCCAGAATGCTTTTGTGGGGGGTAGGCAAATTTTAGATGCGGTTCTTGTGGCGAATGAATGTGTGGACTCGCGGTTGCGTCAAGGGAAGGAGGGGATTATTTGTAAATTAGATATTGAGAAGGCCTACGATAATGTGAATTAGGACTTTTTGATGTATTTGTTGGAAAGGATGCATTTTGGGGGGAAGTGGCGGCGTTGGATTTTGTTTTGCATTTCTACTGTGCGAATGTCAGTTTTGGTTAATGGCTCCCCGGCAGGATTTTTCCCCACTCATCGCAGGCTGCGGCAGGGTGATCCTTTATCTCCTCTGTTGTTTATTTTGGTTATGGAGGCTTTGGGGCGTTTGTTGACAAGGGCGGTGCAAGCAGGTTTGCTGAATGGATTTGAGGTAGGAATGGCTCCGGGGAATGTGATGGTGTCTCATTTGTTTTATGCAGATGATGCGCTTATTTTTTGTGATGCGGAGGAGGCCCAGATTGGACATTTGAGATGTGTGTTGTTGTGTTTTGAGGCAGTGTCCGGGCTTCGGGTTAATTTAGCAAAATCAGAATTGATTCCAGTGGGGCAAGTGGCGAGGTCTTCGGTTTTGGCAGCCATTTTGGGGTGCAAAGTGGTATCGTTACCTGTTACATATTTGGGCTTGCCTTTGGGGGCTTCCTTTAAAGCGACAGGGATTTGGGAAGGAGTGGTGGATCGGGTGCGTCGTCGGTTGGCAGGGTGGCAACGTTAGTATTTGTCGAAGGGTGGGCGGCATACATTGATTAAAAGTGTTCTGTCAAGTATCCCGACCTATTTTATGTCTGTTCATGTGATCCCGGTCTCTGTAGCAAGGCGGATTGAGAAATTGCAAAAGGACTTTTTGTGGGGTGATGGGGGTGAGGGTGGTCATTATCATTTGGTGTCTTGGGATCGGATTTGTAGGTCTAAGCAGCAAGGGGGTTTGGGGGTTCGGAGGTTGGTTTTGTTTAATTTGGCCTTATTAGGGAAGTGGCTGTGGCGTTTCGTGGAGGAAAGGGAGCGACTTTGGAGGCGGGTGGTGGTTACTAAGTTTGGTGTGGTTAGGGAGTGTGGTGCTCGGGACGGGTGGATCACTCTCATGGTTGCGGGTTATGGAAAGGGATTTGGTTGGGTCGGGAAGCGTTTTGGCGACACGTGAGGTTCAAATTGGTGTGGGGGATAGAGTTCGATTTTGGCGGGATAGGTGGTGTGGTGACTTGTCTTTAGAGTATCGTTTTCCTTTGATATTTGCTATTGCTGCGAATTCTGAGGATTGGTTAGTGTTGTGAGGGTTGGGGAGGGGCAGTTGAGGGTGTGGAATGTGCAGCTGCGTCGTCATGTCCAAGACTGGGAGCTAGATCAATTAGTGGACCTCCTTGGTTTTTTATATGGTTTACATCTTGGACAGGCGGATAATGACGCCTTGGTTTGGGTTTGTCCTAGGGCCAAAGGTATTTTCACGGCGTCTTCATTCTATGGGGCGCTTGTTGAGGATAAGTGTGTTGTTGATGGCGCTTTCGTCTATCCGTGGAAGAGTATTTGGGTGCCAGGCACGCCATCCAAGGTTGCCTTCTTTGTGTGGACGGCGAGTTTGAGTCGTATCTTGACTATTGATAATTTGATTCGTCGTTGGCATATTTTGGTGAATTGGTGTTGTTTGTGCGGTCAGGCTGCGAAATCGGTTGACCATTTGCTTATTTCATTGTTCGGTCTCTTCCATCTTTGGATGCTTGTGGTGGCAATGTTTGGGTTGGTTTGGGTTCAGTCGGGTTCTTTGTTTGCAGTTTTGCAGAGTTGGGTCGGGGGGGAGGGTGGGGAAGAGGCGTCGAAAGGCTTGGATTCTTGCCTTGCACTGTTTGCTTTGGCTAATTTGGCTGGAGCGAAACAGGCGGGTGTTTCATGGGGTTGCTCATTCCATCACTTGGTTAGAGAGGCGCCTTCTTACTGTTCTGTATAGTTGGGTGGCAGGATTAGTGGATCCAGATGTATTGGCTTTTACAGATTTTGTGGAGAATTTGATTTGTTAGTTTCGTTGGGCTATTGTGGCCGGTTATTGTATTCTTTGCATCTTCTTGATGCTTCTTAATAAAGTTTGGTTATTTATTAAAAAAAAAAAAAAATTGCTTACAGCCTAACTTGAAATATTATGTTATGCGTTGTCTTGTCATGATCTCTATTACGAACTCAATCAAACTGAACTGAACTACTTACAGTCTGACTTAAAATATTATGTTATGCATTGTCTTGTCATGACCTCTATTACGAACTCAACCTCTTCTTCAACTGTTAATCCCAAATAGTGATCTTCAATTATAAACAGTTTGTATGAGTGAGTATACCCTTCTTTGTTTTGGACAATGGAACTTTGGGATGCACTATACTTGCAGATTGTTCCAATAAAGAAAGATTTCTAGTAAGTCCTTTTTCACCGCACAAAATTTACATTTTGTCCTATCGATTCATTGTTCAACCCTCTTAAATTTTATCCTTAATTTGGTCTCCTTTGGTAACGCTCATGTTTCATGTTTTAAAAAATGAAATTGATTTCAAAATTTTTAAGAACTTTAGAAACTAAGAAATGTGTTTTCTATTGTTTTTAAAAACAAATTTCACTCTCTTTTCCATCGCCCCCACTAGCCACTATCAACTAGGTCATTCCCTTGCATTTGATTACCGAGTAGCTTCAATGCACTGTGCCACCCTCTAGTGGCCAGCTGATCACTCACATGACCTCTAGTGGCCCTGTGGCCACATGCAACACTCTAACCACCAATTCGGGCAGTCAGCTCCGTCCCATTTCATGGATTAAAGAGTTTATAAAAAAATTGATTTAATCAGAATTGATTTGCTGGTAGATTAATATAATAATATTTTTAAAAAATTTAAACATAGTTTTTAAAATGATAAATGTTACATAATATTAATTTAGTTAAAATATGACGGGTAAATTATCTACACCTCCCTTGAAGTTTAACTAAATTACAGATTCCTCCTTGAGGTTTTAGAAATTATATCCCGTCCTCCGAAATTTATATTCACATAACAATTTAACCCCTACTATTAACTAAACGTTAAGAATGGTTAGCTGACATCACCAAAATATAAATTGATGGACGATATTGCTCCTGCTGAAATCCCTTTGATAAATCAACAAAATTTACAAAAGAATTATGTTAGATAGAAAAAAAAATTAAAATTTTTGAAACCATGTCTGATTTGTTGTTTAGAAAAAAAATTCAGAATTTAAAAAATAAAAAAATAAAAACTAATTTAATAAAAATAAATATGAAAAAATATATTTAATTTGTAAAAATTATTCTAACCACTCAAAGATAAAATTATATAAAAAAATAATAATTTTTTATTTTTATTTTTTTATTTCTTAACCAAATTAATTTTTAATTTTTTTAAAAAAAATTTAAAAATAAAATTTCTAAAAATCAAACCAAATATATTCTAAGAATTTTTTGACAAGCCATTTCTTGTGTTTTTAATTTATTTAATTATTTGTAAATTTATGATATTTTCACCATGTGACACTACAAAATATAAGAGTTTTAGATATTAATTTTTTTGATTTCTAAAAGTGAAAATTTTGTTGCAAAAGACATTTAGGGACTAATTTCTATCGTTGTGAGGATAAGGCCGCCCTGAAAAGTAAAAAATAAGGCTTTTAGCGATAAATTTCGAAAATATCAATAATAAATAGGCTTTTAGGAACAAAATAATTTTTGTCTCAAAATGGTTTATTTTTTGAGATAAAAAATTTGATACCAAAAAGATAATAATTAATCACTAATGTTCAATTTTCATTGCTGAAATATAAATAACGACACTTTTTGCAACAAAAATATTTGGTCCCCTAAAAATAATTTTGTCCCTAAATTTTGGTCTCTAAAAATCTTAATTTTTTGTAATGTGATAAGTGTTTTTCATTTTAATTTTACATTTCATAACTTTTTTAAAAATGATAATTTAGCTAAACCTCAGGGGAAATCTGTAATTTAGCTAAATCTCAAGGGGTGTAGGTAATTTGTCCTTATTTTTCAAAAGGGCATTTTAGTCAATTTATGATATGCGTTAACTGCGTTAATTGTGATGGGACGAGATGTAAATTTTGAAACCTCAGGGGGTTTCGTTAAACCTCAAGGGAGATGTAGGTAATTTGCCCAAATATAATTAGCATCTCCTGCAAAACCACATAATTTTTTTTTTTTTTTATGTATTTTGCAAACTTAGCTAATATTGTATCAAGTGTGAGAAAATTTGCCAAAAAGCTATTTTTTGATTTTCTCAAAAAAATACAGAAAATATAAATGAAAACCTTGGAAAAAGAACAAAACTTTTTTAAAAAAGAAAAAATATATTCGGAAAAAGAAACCAACAAGTGTTTCAAAAAAGAAAACTTATAGATGTTACATTTGTAATGAAGAAGGTCACTATGCACCGAATGCCCAAAAAGGGAAAAAAGTGCAAAGAAAATTATCAAAATTCTTGAAGAATAAGATTTTGAAGTAATATATAGCAAAGAAATTTCTAATGAAGAAGAAATCTTGTACAAAATTTCTAGTGATGAAGAAAGTTCAGATGAAGAACTAATCTTCATGATGACTAATATAGATAGTCAAGAAATATCTCAAGAAGCATATAGTATATTTCAAGAAAAATTACAAGCAATTCGACTTGGAGATATAATTGGAGAAGAAAAAACTTTTACCGAAGAAGAATTAGCAAAATTCAAAAAAATGCAAGAAGTTGTTGTGCCAGAAATCTACAAACTTTCAAAATTCAACTTCTTTTCAGCACGAGTGTTTGAACAATACAGTGCCAACACTCGAGTAAAATGGTTAGAAAAAGGAAATATTGATATTTCTTTTTTTGATAAAAAAAAGGTTGCAAGACAGAAAAAGAAATATCTTGAGATTTAATATATTTATATTGGATTAATACATGTAACCATAACAACCTTATTCCGACAAGGGATAGATACTCTTATTTTGGCGGTAATTTTTGATAAAAGATTTTTCAACCCAATGAAAGCAATCATTAGAGGAATTCAATTTAATTTGGCAAATGGAGTAGTTTGGTTTAACGTTAGACCAAATTTCTTTATTTCCATAAATGATCCTAATCTTGAGGACACAGTCAGAATAAGAATTAAAACACAAAGATTAGGAATGAAATCGAATTTCCATGATTTGGTTATTCGTTGTGTTAGAATAGAGAGAGGAAATAATATGTATGGTATTCAATGAATTGATCATATACAATGGAAGGCCTGTATATATAGGCTGAGAAAGAGTATCCTATTAGAAATCTAACTATGAGAAAAAGTATCCTACAAGAAACCTAACTATGGCTATTTCCAAATATATCTAGCAAATCAATATCTAATATATCTAGGAATATATACCATATATACATTAACATCCCCCCTCAAACTCAAGGAGGATAAACATCTTGAGTTTGGAAATAGAAACTAAAACATGAAATAAAACTAAGTAAAATAAAAGACAAATAGATTGCAAAGTCTAAATGGGAGCACAAGGGTGCTTGAGATATATCAGAGGCCGGAGCTAATGTTGGGACATGTTTATGGTCATGCCGGACCGTTATAGGAATTGGCTGAAACTAATGCCGGGACAGGAGAGAGTTTATGGTCATGTCGGACCGGTGAAGGAACTGGCCAAAACTAATGCCAAGACAGTTTAAAGGGGTCATGCCAGACCGTTGTAGAGATTGGCTAACTGGAATTAATGTTGGGACAGTTTAAAGGGGTCATGCTGGACCATTGTAGAGATTGGCTGACCGGAATCAATGTCGGGATAGTTTAAAGGGGTCATGCCAGACCGTTGTAGAGATTTGGATGTTGAACCAGCAAGCGTGGCATGTACATAACTTATGACGTGGTGCTGAACGATGATGGCAATAGATGACTAAATGCGCCAGGGGATGGCTTGGATGGTGCGCAAGGAGCGGCTTAGGTAGTGTGCCAATGAGGTGGCTTAAAGAGTGCGCCACAGGGGACAGCTTAGGTAATACACCAATGAGGCGACTTAGAGAGTGCGCCAAAGGAGGCGGCTAAGGTAGTGCGCCAAGAGGGCGGCTTGGATGTTGCGCAAGAGGGGGAGGCTTGGGTTATGCACCAGAGAGGGTAGCTTAGGTGGTGCGCTAAGGGATGACTTAGGGACATGAGCCAAGAGGGTGGCTTAGAGTGTGCGCCAAGGAGGCGACTTGGGTGGTTTGCATAGTGTATAACCATGCTTACTATGATATAGGTATAATATTCCCCCTTAAACTCAAATAGGTTTGAAAATATAAACCTATTTGAGGTTGAAGCAGAGAGAAAGATAGAGCGGAGCAGAAACACACACACTCAAAAAAAAAAGGATTGCGAGTAAAAAAAAATATGATAGAGATATTTGGGGTAGGAATAGATTAACGGATAGAGGAAAAAATCACCATGAAGCGATACTAAAAGGAAAATATAACAACGGAATGGTTTGAGGTCCGACGAGATATTTAACCTAGTTTTGATACCATGTTAGAATAGAGAGAGGAAATAATATATATTGTATTCAATGAATTGATCCTATACAATAGAAGGCTTGTATATATAGATTGAGAAAGAGTATCTTACTAGAAGTCTAACAATGAGAAAAAGTATCCTACAAGAAACCTAACTATGGCTATTCCCAAATATATCTAGGAAATCAATACATAATATATCCAGGAATATATACCATATATACATTAACACGTTGGAAAACAATTCACAAATTGACCAAATTTCTTGAAACAAAAACAAGATCAAATGATAATAAAATCGTTGAAATCTTTGAACCAAGACCATTTGACACGGAAATCCAACCAAGTCTAATGAATTGGAGGGATTTAAAAGTCCCTCGACAATGGTTAATCCATGACCTAGTAGGACAAGGAGAATCGTCTAAAACAAAAAAAATCCTGCACAAATACAAATGCAAGCATCAAGAAAAAATTTATATATTCAAATTACAGTTCAGCTCATGTAAATGGAATGCCATATCGAAAGAAAAATGGACATTAATGAAACATCCAATTTTGATTACTGGAATTGATGGCAACCATACTTTTATACAATTCAAGGCTAAAAATATAGCTATTTGGTTAACTGATAGCAAGTTCATTATATAAAAAATTCTACGTTTTCCTTATATGCATGGAGATTTTCTTCTTGGAAATAATTTTATATATAAATACCTTCCAATACAAATACAGGAAAAAGTCATTTCATTAAGCACAAACAATGTCTTAATTCATATTCCATTGTTAGAACAACATAAATATATTTGTGATAAAGAGTTTGCGCCTATGACGACCCCACCGCGTAAAATAATTAGCATTTAATTAATTAAGGAGATTTGAATTTTAATTGCTCATTATTCTAATTTAATCTGGATTTATGAAAATTATGAAGACTGATTCGTATATGATTCTATTAAGGACTTATTTGGAATTTGAAATTGAAAGCCTAAATGGCTCAAGAGAGTATAATTGGTGAATTGAATTATTTTAATTTCGAGTATCGGACCGTATAAGAGTTTAATTACATATTCGATTCAGATTTGTAAAATTAAGATTTGATTAATTGGGTCCGAATTGGAGTTGATTAAGTTATGAGAATTGAGAATTAAGGTTATTATGAATTAAATTTATTTATGAGGTATTCAATTGAGGTATTCAATTGAGAATGTAATTTATTGGTGAAGATTTTGAAGTTTAATCTGAAATTGAAGGCCTTAATAATGTGAGAAACTAAAATTGATCATGGAAATGGGTTTAATTTAATATTTGGAGCCTTTTGGGAGTTTGATTAAAAATCTGATTTAGAATGATAAATATTAATATAGTTAATTAGGCTCTATTGGGAGTCAAATTAGACGAATTAAATTATGTGGGATTTATGATTAGTTATAATTAATTTAATTATGGGAAAAGTTAGGGATCATGAAAAAATTTCATAAAAATAATCATGAAAAATTTATGATCCTCAGATTACCTTGATTAGTGTGTGGTGCTTTATTCTATGTATAATCCAAGAGTTACAAAGCTTTCATGATTATTTTCATGAAAGGTTTTTCATGATACCTAGCATTGCTGTTTAATTATATGCTAATTGAGATTTATTAAGACTAAAGTGTTGCTTAATTAAATTAATCTCAATCATAAATCAATTGTAGAATGGTCTAAATTTAATAGTGGATGTGGGGGTGGGGGTGGGGGTGGGCATGGTGAAAATTTTTGGCGGGTGTGCTGAGAAATCTGTGGGTGTGTGTATGTGAGTGTTGTGTTAGAGGCTCAAGAGTGTGCGTGTACACGTGGTGTAGTGTAAAGAAGGGAAGTGTATTGTGAAGTGTGTTGTGCTAAGAGCTCCTAAGTCAAGATGTGCCGAACTTTGAGCTCATCTTGTCTTGTGTTAAGAAATCAACTCTAGAAGAGAGAGAGAGAGAGAGAGAGAGAGAGAGAGTGAGTGAGTTCCAAAATTTGAAGAGAAGAAGAATTGTAGGAGAAGCTAAAGATTGGGCTAGAACTCTTCACGCTAAAGACTCTAGGTAAGATTTTAGTCCTTAATTCTTGCAAAGGAATCATCTAAAGATTGAATTCATGAAGTAAGTGGGATTAATTACACGAAATTTGTTAGAAAATGTCAAGAAGATGATGAATAGTAAACTAAGTTTATATCCAAGGTTGCATGTCTTATGTTTCATCATTTTTGAGCTTGGTTTTGAAGGTCTTGCATACAAAAGAGTATATATCTTGCATGTTTTCAGAAAAATTCATGGCTCACATGTTAAATTTCATGTTTTGAAAATCAAGAATTAGAATCCAATTGTATGTAATTTTACATATAATGAAAAAAAAAAAGAATTAAGGTCAAGAACTAAGAAATTAATTTGGGAAATTTATCAAGTGAGTTTAATTTGTGTTATTTCTCATGAATTTGGACTTCATCTTTACATGCAACAATGAATTTTTAAGAGATTTGAAGAATTAATTTCATGTTTGGGTGTAAGAAGAATAAGTTTTGCTAAATTATAAATTCATGAACATTTTGAGCTTAGTTTTGAATTAAAGGGATTTTAATGTAAATGGTTTGATTTTGATCCTAATTTCACACATGCAAATACTTTTTTAAGAGTTTTATAACTTCAATTTCATAATTTAAAGGACATAGAAAAGAGTTAGAAATCAATTTTATGTGATTAGAAAGAAATTAACAAGAAAATAAAGAATTAGAGCTAAGCTCAAGTTTATGACAGTTAATTTAGAAATTAATTATCTTAAATTTGATTTTGAAAGTTATAGTTGAATTAACTCCATAAATTACATGCAATTTTATTGTACATTTGATTTTGAAGAAGAATTTTAGAACCACGAGTTCATGGGTTTTGATTCAAATAAATAAATTAATATTTATGTTTCATGATTTTGAGTTTGGATTTTAAAGTGTTGCTGTATGAAGCTTTTGTATTGAATTTTATTTTAGAAATTCATGAGTCCCATGTTTAATTTCATGATTATTCTTCAAAGGAAAAGAAGTCTGAAAATATTTGAATGCATGAAGTTTGACTTATGTTTTGACAACTTGATGAGATTTTGAGCAAATGATTTATAAATAAATATTGTTTATGTTTTGTAAAGTGTTTTCAAGGTTTTGATCAAGATATGTGGGTTTAAAGATTGAAAAATGCATTTGGAAACCATTGTTGAGAAATTCGGAATTCTGAGATTTTACAGACCACTCGAGCAGACTAATTGCCGTTCGAGCGCACATTGAAGGCTTCCAATACTTTTGCAGTCTTTTACAGACTGCTCAAGTGAACAGTTATTTTCAACATATTTTGAAAAATGGCATTTAGTTCATATTTTCAATCTCATCTCTTCCCAAGCATTCTAGACATGATTTATGGCTCAATAAAGATTAATAAGCTAACAATCAATATTAATTAATTGATTAAAGAATAAGTCATTGACTTAGTAGTAATTGATTAAGAAGCCAAGTAAGAAATTGGTTTATTCAGAAAAGAATGATTTAGTAATGAAAGAATATGTGAAATGAGAACCCGATTCATTTGACTAAAAAAAGAATAAGTGTAGTAGACCTTCGGATTATTGAGATAGAAGACAAGAAAAGTCAAGTTTGATCAAGGGAGTAATATTGTGTTTCAATATGTATATGTTATGTGTTTGTGTAGGTCACACGCTATTTTTTTCTCTCTTTTAAATTCAAAATTCAAACATAATATAAATGAAATGAAATTGCTAAATTGCTTTTGCACCAGCAAGAGTTGGTAAGCCTACCTTTGTTTTACACCAGCTGAAGCTGCCTAAGCAATAGGGGCACAAAATTGAAGAAAATAATAAATAAATAAATAATAGGAGGATAAAAAATTAAAAAAAAAAACCTACTCAACTGAACTCAATAAGTTTGTCTCAATTACTTAAGAGGACAAAATTTTATCATTTTCTGGGAACATGATCTCTACAAACAAGTCCATCAGGTGCACCGCCACAAACCTTTAATACTAAAAAAAAATTGTACATGTTTTCAACATCTTTCGATTGCAAGTTTTTCATATTCAAGTCAATGAAAACTCAACAAATGCAATGATTAAAAAAGGCCATAGATTCCACAATATAAAATAAAAAAAAAATTCTCAATTCCATCCAAGGCTATGTTTACAGGAACTCTCAAGTTAAAATGCAATGATATCTCAAATGATAGATTTGAATATTACAGCATATATATTCCCCACATATAAAGAAAAGCCCACGGCTGACACAATTACATATAAATGTTTCTGATACCACGACATATATTGTCTTCACTCTATATACTAATCATAGGATCCACCTTCACTGTTCCACGAGCACCGTGGACGGGTCTAGAGCTCCCAGTTCTTTTACTAATGGCATGGCTCAGCAAGTGAAGTAGTTGGGTTGATCGGTAGAAATTTAGTTTGATTTGTATTTGGCTGCTTGCGCTCTCTTGCCATTTTGCAAACAGCCTCAGGTGACAAAGACCGCTTCATTGCTTTTCATTTTCTGATCCATGGGAAGAAAGAACTTTGGCATGAAAACGATTATAGATACTTAAATCATAGAGCACTTGTACACTGGTGTACGGGAAAGAAATAAACCTTCTTGTATAATCCTGTTGATCAAGTCTGCGCTCCTCCGTACGACGTCGTTCCACTACCTGAAAATACAAACGTGAGCTAGCCGGTGGTGTGGTGTGTGCCGGAAACCTCTCCGATGCCCAAGTCAGCAAACTAAACAAATAGACAAAAGCTTTGTGTATTCGGGAATCAAAGTTGCGTTACCTCTCCATAGGTGATGTTTGTGAGCTTTTATAGGTTTCGTGTGGCACAATCCTAGTAGGACTTTTACTCCTCCATGCAGAGTCCTCCTAGGATTCATACTCCTGAAAGATAATGCTTATCCTTCAACACCCTCCTCACTGCTTAAACCAAGTGAGATGGTTTTACCATGGCCGGACTCCAATACGACCGAAGTAAGCATGGCCACACCGAGCCACAGAGTAGACCGAACTATCGTTAGTTCGGTTCTTCCTTCAATGCCCTTACCTCAGTTCCTCCTGCGTAAACCGTGGTAAGTCTAAACCGAGCTAACTTCTAGCAAGGCTTTAGACCGAACTAACCATACTGCGCCATAACCGGTATAAGTTCTAGTATGGTGACCGAGCTAACCTCTTTGGGACCGGAGTAACTTTATGTCTCATTCAGACCGAACTAACCTCAAGTCTCTTCCGGACCGGACTAACTTCGAAGCCTTTTTTACTCAGTCCTTCGTACTGTGGCCCATGACGGCCCGTTGCCCATCTCGGCCCAATTTCCATATAAATTACCCTCTCAATTGCCCCTTAATTCCATCTACGTAGCATGATAGGGATTACCTGTTTCACCAGCCGAACTAAAACCCTTTAGCTTTTCCAGCCGAGCTAAAACCCTATAGCTTTTCCAGCCGAGCTAAAACCCTTTAGTTTTTCCAGCCGAGCTAAACCCTTTAGCCTATCCAGCCGATATAATTCCATACCGGGCTCTGCTTGTCCGGTCAAAACGTCTCTTCAATCACAGCAGCTGAATCACTTCTTATTCCAATGACACGTGGCAGACACTGATTGGCCCAAGGTAGCTGTCACGCCGTCTTCGTATTTCGCGAGATTTGAACAGTCCCGCCCTTTTTGCCCTTTACACAAAAATGTTTTCACTTTTGAATTCACCACTACATTTCTCATCCCCTCCATTCTCTCTCTCAAGCCTCCATTGTTCTTCAACTTTTGGAACTGTGAAGCTTGTGGCTGCATTCTTCTTCCATTTCCTTCCTTCTAGCCTGGTATGTTTACTCAAATCTGTTTCTCTTTTCTTGTTTTTGCTTTCGTTTAATCCATAGCATACTATTTTGTGTTTTTTGCAAAACACTTTTTCTGCTTAGCTTCTCGTTTTCTACACAAACATGTAATAGAACCACTTTGATTCAAGAAATATCATGAGAAACACTAGGTTTGATCCAAAAACATGTTCCAACCGAACCAGGATATTGTTTGTGCTATGTGTAAGTCTAGCCAGACTATTTAACCGAAGTAACACTTGTACCAGTAGTTTTAACAAGTCAAACCATCTTTTGATTTACCTTTAGCCGAGATAACAAACCGAACTAATTCTGCACTTGGTGTACTGGGAAACCTTAATTCCAATCGAGCTAGGTCTTCGGGGCTACACCAGCTTTCTTAGTTTTTAGACCGAACTCAGAAAGCTGCCCCTAGAAGCTCAACCGGTCTAACAGAACCTTCTCCTTAACCGAGATACCGACTCGCTCGCCAAGACCGAGCTAACAAAACCCTTGCTCAATCCGAGCTACCAAGCACCTTGTTGAAACCGAGATAGAACCTGTAGCATCCCACATAGCCGAAGTAGGACTTCTTTTATCTTGCTTTTACTTTGTAGCACGGTTCAACGAGCTGTGCTTAACACCTTTGTTTTTCACTTTGCAGACTTAGGTTGCCCAGGCACTCATTTGATCGCTCAACTGAGCTACTGAGCACAAATCTTCGACCGGTCTAATTTATTCATAACTTAAAACACAAATGGGGAAGTATAGGTTCTTAGTAGAAACACCTGGTGGCCTGGCCGAATTCCGAAAGGATTATAATATCCCTGACGATGTCCACTTTACCCTAGCCGAACAAGATACCATTCCATGGGGAAACGAAGGCTTCGTACCTTTTACCCTCTTGTCCATAGTAGAAACCGGTCTAAGATTTCCGGTTCAACCCTTGCTTTGCGAATTTCTTAGGCAAACTAGAATATGCCCAACCCAACTTTCCACAAACTCATACCGTATAATAAATGGTATAGCCGAACTAAACCGCCGAGCTGGCATTAACCTCGGCCTAGCCGAGATCTTCCACCAGTACTCCATTGGTTCAAAAGACGATGGCTGGGTGTACTATTTAAGAATACGATACCGACATGAGAAAATAATAAAGGACACACCAGACAAAGACTTAAATGATGACGATTTTTTTTGGGTATCTGGCAATTTTGAAGACCACCAAGCCCAGATCCCAGGCCGCAGTATAAATTGGAATAAAGGAATCCATGGTATACTTATCTTCGGTTTCCTTTCATGCTTCTCTTTTATTTCAGTTTCCTATTTTTGAACCGAACTAACAGTTGTCTTCATTATGCAGATTCAGCCTACCTTCAATCACTTTACAGCTACCCCAATCTAAACACTCTCTGCGCCGCACTACGGTATCCAGAACGGAGTTGGGCCAAGTTGCTAAATTTTGAACCGACATACAGATACAGCGGCCGCCGAAAAGCCAGAGTGACCGACTTTCTGCTAGAGGACGCCCCCGAACCGGACCCAACCTTGCCACAAATTAACCTAGTCCCCCTGACAGCTGAGCAAGAAATGGCAAAAAGAAACAGAGTAAGGGCCCTGCTGACCGAAACAAACAGAGCCGAAGTACCGCCACCAAACCAAACACAAGAAACCGTGGTGGCCCTTCCATCACAACAACCTTCTTCATCACGCCCAAGCAAGCGCGCCCGGACTACGCCAACCGAGCAGCGTCTTGTTGATGAAGATGAAACAACTCTGCCTCCAAGTCCTCCCTCGAGCCCTTAGCCGGAGCGCTCCGACCAGGCCAGCTCCTCCAAATGGGCACCCAAACTTACTTTCCAAAACCGAGATATTCAGGACACTGACTTAGTTGTCGCTGAAAAAGATCATCTGATGGCTTTTAACCTAGCCAAGAGTGTGTGCCTCCCAGCAGACATGGAGCACCACCAGCATCTCACTGAACTAAGAGCCATCCGTTCGGCCACCAAATCCATGGTGCTTGTAAGTAACCTCTCTGTTTAACCTTTCTAATTTTATGCAACTTCCATCTCGGTTTGATTACAAGTCTATCCTCTTTTTTTAGGCTATGCAGAAGAGCCACATCGCTCATAAGCGAGTGCCTGAGCTTCGCAGACCACAAGGCAAGCGCTGGCCGAAGTAGCTGAAAAAACTGCCGAGCTAGAAGAGGCCAAGAAACAGCTAGCCGAGCTAAAATCCGAGAATGGTCGTCTCACCGGACTCGTTAGCTCGGCTGAAGCGGAGAAACAGAAGGCTGCAGTTTTGATCAAAGACAAATATCTGCGCGAGCTAGCCAAGCTCGAAGGCAAGAAAAACGCAGAGATCGCCGAACTGAAGAAAAAGGCGGACGATGCAAACGCCGAAGGTTTCAAGGAGGGGGAGGCCCTCTATATTCCCCAATGTGAGGCCGCCAAAGATTTGTTCTTCAAGTGCGGTTGGCGGGTAGTGGTGGTACAGCTCGGTTGTGAACCTGAGACCGAGGTAAACAATCCTCCTCAGTACTTCATACCGAGCTCACTGGCGGAGTATGCTGCATCCGTCCAACAACAGTTTCTTCAAGGTTCAGATGACGATGAGGACGCCGAGCCCAACAATGTTTCGGTTGTCAATGAACCTGCCGATCAATCCGCTCGGTTGGAGCCCCCGCTTAAAGACTTGTCTAACAAGCTGCTGACTGATACTGTGTTTCCAGTAGACACCGAGCTCCCGACTGAGACCGCACTACCGTCAGAAACCGGTCTTCGGGTTGATATCGACGCTGATCTTGATGATCTTTTTGACTGATTCTGTTTTTTCTTTCTTTGTTTGTTGGATTTGTAACCAGGCTGGGGGCCCCTTGTCTGTAATTTGTTTTGAACTTCTATCAATGAAAAAATCATCTCTTCTGCTCAACACTTATTTCGGTTTAATCTGTATGCTTGTACTTGTAATGACTTTTCCATGATCTTTTTGCTTCAACTGTTATCTCGGTTTAAATTCCTATTTGAGCTTGCTTTTCAACTGCAGTTTGGCCGAGATACTTTATTCCGGTCCTAGCTGATCAATCTGACTAAGCTTACTCGCCAACCACTCTTTAGCCGATATACTTACTCCGGCTGAAGAGTACCAAGGGTTGGTTTAATCCAGCCAACCACTCTTTAGCCGATATACTTACTTCGGCTGAAGAGTAATAAGTCTTTGTTTAATCCAGCCAACCACTCCAGCCTATGTCCTTACTTCGGCTGAAGAGTTCAAAGAGTTGGTTTAATCCAGCCAACCACTCTTCAGTCTATGCCCTTACTTCGGTTGAAGAGTTCGAAGAGTTGGTTTAATCTAGCCAACCTCTAAGTTGGTTTTTCCAGCCAACCTAGAATAAAATGTTTGGTTATTCCGACCAAACGTCCTACAGCCTGGATCCGTATCCTGGGCCCAGTTTAGAATAAAATGTTTGGTTATTCCGTCCAAACGTCCTGCAGCCTAGATCCTTATCCTGGGCTTAGGAGGGGTGTTGGTTTAATCAGCCAACCTCTAAGTTAGTTTTTCCAGCCAACTTAGAATAAAATGTTTGGTTATTCCGACCAAACGTCCTGCAGCCTGGATCCTTATCCTGGGCTTAGGAGGGTGTTGGTTTAATCCAGCCAACCTCTAAGTTAGTTTTTCCAGCCAACTTAGAATAAAATGTTTGGTTATTCCGACCAAACGTCCTGCAGCCTGAATCCTTATCCTGGGCTTAGGAGGGGTGTTGGTTTAATCCAGCGAACCTCTAAGTTAGTTTTTCCAGCCAACTTAGAATAAAATGTTTGGTTATTCTGACCAAACGTCCTGCAGCCTGAATCCTTATCTTGGGCTTAGGAGGGGTGTTGGTTTAATTCGGCCAACTTGTGTTTTTTATGCCCCTAACTCACTAATTTACTAAAACAAACTTTTACAGAAGAAAACGTCTAACTGAAAAGAAAACTACTTGTTTTATTGAGAAAGGGAGAAATTACACAAACTTTAATAAGAAAAAAGCTAAAAATAAAATAACTTGAGATTTGCAGTATTCCATGGCCTGGGAATTGCCTTGCCGTCCTCGTCTTCTAAGTGGTATGCCCCTTTGCCTGCTAATCCTACCACTTTATATGGACCTTCCCAATTGGGCCCTAGCTTGCCATCTCCTGGTACCAAGGTATTTCCCATCACTTTGCGCAGTACCCAATCTCCGACCTTGAATTGCCTTGGATGAACTGTCTTGTTGTATTTCCTGGATAACTCTTGTTGATATGAGGCAATGTGAACCAGTGCTCTTTCTCTTCTTTCCTCTGCAAGGTCGAGCCAATGTTATGGCTTCGCCATTCAAGTCTGGATCAAAATTCTCGCTTCGAATTGTGGGGAGGCCAACTTCAGTGGGATTACTGCCTCCATACCATAGGCTAAGGAAATGGGTTTCTCCTGTTGACCGCCGAGGTGTGGTGCGTAGCCCATAAAACATGAGGGAGCTTCTGCCCACTTGCCTTTGCTTTTCTAACCTTTTTTTCAATCCATCCAAGACTACTTGTTTGATGCTTCTGCCTGACCATTTGCTTGGGGATATGCCGGTGTAGAATTGTAGAACTCTATCTTGTACTCTTCACAAAAGCCTCTGAAGATTCTGCCGTCGAACTGAGTGCCGTTGTCTGATATTAGTGCCTTTGGTATGCCAAATCGAGTGATGATATTCTGCCAGACAAACTTCTTCACATTTTTTTCCTTGATTGATGCCAAGGCTTCTACTTCCACCCACTTTGTGAAGTAGTCGGTTGCTGCAAGAAAGAACTTCCTGTTGCCTGGTGCTGTTGGAAGTGGTCCTACTATGTCCAATCCCCACATTGCAAAGGGCCATGGGCTAGTTAAGTAGTAGTTCTCTGGCAGGTTGGTGTATTTGGTGTGCGAACTTTGACACTTTTCGCACTTTTTGACATATTCTTGAATCTGCTTGCATGTATGGCCACCAATATCCTTGCGAAATTGCTCTGTATGCTAGTGATCTTCCTCCTTGATGGCTTCCGCATACCTCGTGTATCTCGAATAAGAATGCTTCCACTTTGCTGGGTGAACACACTTTAGTAGGGTCCTGAGAACGATTTTTTGTACAATGCCAAAGATGGGGAGAGCCAAAATCGCTGCGACTTTGCTCTTATTCTGTTGGCCTCTTTTTTCTCTTCTGGTAAGATGCCGTCTTTTAAGAACAGGATGATGGGATCCATCCAAGAAGGGCCTAGCTCTGCGCAACATACTTCTTCTGCTTCGGGGTCTTCAATGCTTGGTCTAGGTAGGTAGTCGATCAGCAATGGATGAGGGATGGAGGTGTTTGCCATTGAGGCAAAGCCTGCTAGTTCGTCTGCTCTGCTGTTTTCCTCCCTGCCGATTTGTTCTATCCTGACTACTTCAAATTTCTTGATCTCTGTTCTGACCAACTCTTGGTATTTGGCCATCCTGTCATCCTTTGCTTCGTAGTCGCCAGATATTTGGTTTACCACCAGCTGTGAGTCGCTGTAAACCATTAGCTCGGTGGCCTTCATGTAGAATGCTGATTTGAGGCCTGCAAGAAGCGCTTCATACTCCGCTTCGTTGTTTGATGCTGGGAAGCCAAGGTTGATTGCCTGCTCCACTACTAGGCCGTCTGGAGAGATGAGGACTATGCCAAGCCCTGCTCCATGCCGGTTGGATGCTCCATCCACGAAGAGCTTCCACATCTCTCCAACGAACAACTTCCAGCAAGTGGAGGGATCAGATGATGCCTTGGGATCTTCCATGTTGCTGGTGTTTTCTTCAAGGTCCATTTGCTGTCTGCCCCCCTTTCTGATTGTACCAAGTCTTTATTTGTTGGTGAGTCTGACTTGGTGTAGCATGGTTTGCTTCTTCCTTCCTTGCTTTGCTTTGGTCTGCCTGACTATCCTGTACCAGGGGTTGCGCTATTCCGGCGTCAACTTCCATCCCTAGTTCGGCTGTTTCAGTCAGGTCGACTGGACAGATATGATGACTTCCTGGTGTGAATTCTGCGACAAAATCTGCCAAAGCTTGAGCCTTTATCGCGGTCCTGGGTTGGAACTTGATGTCATATTGTCCCAACTCTACTGCCCACTTCAGAATTCGCCCAGAAAAGTTTGCCCTTTCAAACAAAGCTTTTAATGGGAAGGCTGTGAGGACAACTATGGTGTGGGCGTGAAAGTAGTGCGACAACTTCCTTGAGGCCATCATCAAGGCCAATGCCAGTTTTTCCAGTGGCAAGTACCTTGTTTCGGCACCCAGCAATGTCTTGCTGACATAAAAGATGGGCAGATGTTGGATTCCTTCCGCCCGGACCAACACTGCGCTAATTGCGTGCTGAGAGACTGCTAGGTACAGGAAGAGTTCCTCTCCAGGTACTGGGGTGACAAGTAGTGGTGGAGAAGACATGTATTCTTTTAAGCTTTCCAGAGCGCGGTCGCATTCTTCGTCCCACTCAAACTTGGCTTTTAGTGCATGGAAGAATGGTCGTAGTCTGTCTGATGACCGGCTTATGAACCGATTGAGCGCAGCTGCCATGTGAGATGCTGCACTTCTTTTACTGAGTTTGGTCTCTCCAATCCTGGATTGCTTTGATCTGGGAGGGGTCTGCTTCGATACCCCGGTTGGTCACTAGGAAACCTAGGAATTTGCCAGATCCTACTCCGAACGCACACTTGGACGCATTGAGGCGCAACTTGTGCTTCTTCAGGATCTCAAACATCTCACCTAGGTCCTTGAGATGGTCGTTCTCATCCTTGCTTTTGACCACCATGTCGTCGATGTAAGCCTCCATTGTTCTGCCTAACAATGGTTCAAACATCTTGGTGACCATCCGTTGGAATGTCGCCCCAGCGTTCTTTAGGCCAAAGGGCATGACCTTGTAGCAATACAGTCCTCTTGGAGTTGTAAAGGATGTGACTTCCTGATCTGGTTCATGCATGGCGATTTGGTGGTAGCCTCTGTATGCATCCAGAAAGCTAAGTCGGTTGTGCCCCGCCGTTAGGTCTACCAGTTGATCTATCCGTGGTAGAGGAAAGCTGTCTTTTGGACATGCCTTGTTGACTGTTTTGTAGTCGACGCAGACACGCCACTTGCCATTCTTTTTTGGCACTACGACTGTGTTGGAGATCCATCTTGGGTAGTGTACCTCTCTGATTGCTCCTGCCTCCAGCAGGTTTCCTACTTCTTCCGCCACTATCTCGGCATGGTGGAGTGCCGATCTACGTGTGCGCTGAATGATTGGTCTGGCGGATGGGTGGACATTGAGTTGGTGACAGATGAAGTTGGGATCAATGCCTGGCATGTCGTATGGTGTCCAGGCGAACACTTCGATGTTAGAGGTCAAAAATTCCAAGACCTCTAATCTCTCAGTGCTGGACAACGACGAACCGAGCAAAAAGAACTTATCCGGGTTCTTTTCATCTATTCTTACCTCTACCAAGTCTTCCACCGCTTTCTGATTAGCTGCTTTGCCGACATCTGCGAATAGTTCATTGCTCTCAGGTTCTTCCACCGAATGAACGTATCCTTTGGCAGCGCGGCTGCCATTCTCCGTGACAAAGCATTGCTTGGACATAATCTGATCTCCATAGACCTCTTCAATTACACCGGTGTCGTTGGGGAACCGCATTACTTGGTGGTAGGATGACGCCACTGATCGCATGGTATGCAGCCATGTTCTGCCCAAGATGATGTTATAAGTGGAGGGGACTTTCAATACCCAGAACTCCACTTGTTTCGTCACGCTTCCTGCTTTGACTGGGAGGATTATTTTTGCCGACGGGCCATTCTAGCATGGAGTTGAATCAATTAGGGAGATACGGTAGGTGCCAATCTTTATCTTGTAAACTCAACTGTTTAAAAATGTTTCGTAGTACATTATTTCACATGAACTACCCTGGTCGATCAAATTCGCTTGACGTCAAAATCCTTGACTCGAAGAGTGACGACCAGGCATCATTTGTGAGGCAATATATTCCTTGCCAAGTCTTTATCCGAAAAGACATGATGTTTGCGGCCTCTGTCTTCCCCTTCTTGATGGCAGGTTGGGCACTTAGTACCTCTCTTAAATGCTCAGCCTTTTTTGATTGATCCTCTGAGCTCGCATACACGCTCAGGTTCGAAAACTCCATGTATCACATTGATAATGCCTTGAGTGGGGCGTCGATTGGCATTCCGTTGGGGTTTATTATGGTCCTGGGGGGCTGGTTGCGCCCTCCTTTCAATGTATTTATCCAGGTGACCTGCTGCACTAACTCTCTCCAGGTGCTGTCTCAATGGCGTGCAATTTTCATGCGGTGCCCCTTTTCTTTGTGGAAGGTGCACCGTGATCTTTCGTCATAGTCCTTCTGAGCTTCCCCTAGCTTGGCTGGCCTCTGACTGAAAGGCTCATCCCGTATTTCACTTAGAATTCGGTAAGATCGGTTTCTTGAAGACCGTTGTTATGGCAGTGCGGACTCTCAACCATCTTTTATCCTGGTCCTCTCCGTGTTTCTCGTTTGCTACGTCCGTTTCTGCTTCGGACGATCTACTGTGTTGACTTTGCTGAGGCCTTTTCTCTGGTACTGCTCATCCTTGCCATTGCCAGATTTCGATTTGGTACGTGCGCCGTCCTCCTCCACCTGATGTGCTGATGCACTCTTCCATCAAGGCTTCCATGGTGAGGGGTGGTGTCATGGTGATTGAGTCCCTTAGTCTGTTCCCGACTGGAAGGCCTCTTTTGTACTGTGCGATGGCGAGATTGGTGGGGGCAGTCCCCAATTTGGTTAAAGGTCTCCCAGTAGCGACTATTGTAGGATCTTAGGGTCTCTTTGTCGCCATGTCGATGGAGAGTAACTGGTCGATCTCCACCAGGGTTTTAGTGTTTGTTCTGAACCTTGTGATGAATGCTTCCGCCAATTGCGCCCAGGAGGCTATGGCTGCCTTCTGGAAGTTTTTCGAACCAAGTCAAGCCTAGGTCGCCAAGGCTAGATGGGAAGAGGAGCACATCAAAGCCTCGTTCCGCCGGTATACAACCATGACCTGGCGAAATGGCTCAAGTGTGAGTAGGGGTGGTTTCGTCTTCCCCTCATATGTAGTGAATTTGGGCTGAAGGAAGCCTGACGGTAGGGGCGCGTTTTCAATCGCCGGAACGAGCGGTGAGGTCTGCAGCCTTGCTAGTGCCTTGTCCGTCGGTTCGTAGGCAGGGCGCGATATTGGCATTCCAACCTCGACGCTTCCATGCGTCCGAGGAGCCAATCGCTGTAAGGCAAAAACTCTATGTGGATCGCGTGCCCTAGCGTCCTCCTTCCATCGCGCCTTTTCTTCGAGCACGGTTCGTAGGTCGGATGATCTGGGCAACTGCGTTTGTCTGGATCTTGTTTGGTGCGTATGTGAGGGCCAATAGGTGCTCCCTTCAGTGTACGACCTCTCAGATCTCGTCCTCTCAGACCTGGAGTGACGAGTTCTGGAAGACCTGGATTGGGTATCGCCTGTTCTGAGGCTTCTACTCTCAGCTTGTGAGGGTGGGTATTCCTACTACGATTTTCCAAGTGGCAAGGGGGCGTCTTGTTTGTACGCCCCTCTCCTGTCGCTACTCCTTTTTCTTTCACTTGGCGCTTTAGAGATTCCATGTCCGCCGCCATTCGTCGTATCAATTCGTCCTGCTCCTTGACGTGATCCTCCAAAGCTTGAGGATCAATCCTCCGCCTTTGTCTTTCTAGACTTTGTGAACGAGAGTGACGAGGGCTGTTAGTCCGCCTTCTCCCTCTTGTATCCCTCCTGGGATTCTGTCTTTGTGGTTCTAAATTCCCCATAGGAGGGATAAGAGGTAGACCTTCGCGCCTTGCACCCCCCTCTGGTGTTTGTCCGTCAATGGCGGATTGTGGCAAATCTTCGTTGTGCGCCATTGATTCTAAAGAAGAAAAGCTTGATCAAAAGGTTTTGTTCTTGCCTGAATTCCCACAGACGGCGCCAATTGTACGGGAAAGAAATAAACCTTCTCGTATAATCCTGTTGATCAAGTCTGCGCTCCTCCGTACGATGTCGTTCCACTACCTGAAAATACAAACGTGAGCTAGGCAGCGGGTGTGTGCCGGAAACCTCTCCGATGCCCAAGTCAGCAAACTAAACAAATAGACAAAAGCTCTGTGTATTCGGGAATCAAAGTTGCGTTACCTCTCCATAGGTGATGTTTGTGAGCTTTTATAGGTTTCGTGTGGCACAATCCTAGTAGGACTTTTACTCCTCCATGCAGAGTCCTCCTAGGATTCATACTCCTGAAAGATAATGCTTATCCTTCAACACCCCCCTCACTACTTAAACCAAGTGAGATGGTTTTACCATGGCCGGACTCCAATACGACCGAAGTAAGCATGGCCACACTGAGCCACAGAGTAGACCGAACTATCATCAGTTCGGTTCTTCTTTCAATGCCAATGCCTTACCTCAGTTCCTCCTGCATAAACCGTGGTAAGTCTAAACCGAGCTAACGTCTAGCAAGGCTTTAGACCGAACTAACCATACTGCGCCATAACCGGTATAAGTTCTAGTATGGTGACTCGTGTGGCACAATCCTAGTAGGACTTTTACTCCTCCATGCAGAGTCCTCCTAGGATTCATACTCCTGAAAGATAATGCTTATCTTCAACACCCCTCACTGCTTAACCAAGTGAGATGGTTTTACCATGGCCGGACTCCAATACGACCGAAGTAAGCATGGCCACACTGAGCCACAGAGTAGACCGAACTATCATCAGTTCGGTTCTTCTTTCAATGCCCTTACCTCAGTTCCTCCTGCATAAACCGTGGTAAGTCTAAACCGAGCTAACGTCTAGCAAGGCTTTAGACCGAACTAACCATACTGCGCCATAACCGGTATAAGTTCTAGTATGGTGACTGAGCTAACCTCTTTGGGACCGGAGTAACTTTATGTCTCATTCAGACCGAACTAACCTCAAGTCTCTTCCGGACCGGACTAACTTCGAAGCCTTTTTACTCAGTCCTTCGTACTGTGGCCCATGACGGCCCGTTGCCCATCTCGGCCCAATTTCCATATAAATTACCCTCTCAACTGGATTAATAATATCAATTACCAAGCATCTTAGACAAACTCTCTAGTCAATCACTAATTATCAAATTTTTTTAATTATTACATCAGCTTATTGTGTCCCTTAGATAGTTGATTTTATCGGGAAGTGCACACCGGTTTAGTAAGGGACAACAATGGATTCTACAAGCTCTTGAAGTGGAGCTAGCTCCTCCTTGTCAATCAATCCAAATTCTTGCATAAAAACAATATCGTGAAATTTGCAAACAGTATTAGGATATGATAGTTACGAACATCATCATATACAGGTAGCAAAACTGCACCAACCAGTTTCTAAATTGAAACTCAAACTAGTTTTTGGAAGGGAACAAAGAACATAAAATGAGTCTCAAGACTTGAAGTATACTTGCGCAGGTAAACAATATGAAATACTTGAAGCAAGTATTTAGAACAAAGAACATAAAATGAGTCTCAAGACTTGAAGCATACTTACACAGGTAAACAATATGAAATGCTTGAAGCAGGTATTTAGATGGGCCTTCTCTTTAAGACTTACAATCTTCTGGAAATGAGAGTGATAAATATGAGCATAAACACGGAACAGGCGTTTGAATATAGTTTTCACAACTTCTTTGAAGTTGGGAGGAAAGGGGGCACCTACAAAATTTAGAATATAGAATAAAGAATAAACATAAACTAAAGGGAACAGAACAGACCGAACCGGACAAAAAACATAATCAATAATACAAAAATTAAACTCAAAGGTTCTTCGAGAAGATACTGTCTTTGACTTTTATCAAAAAAAGACTAATAGTGAGTAAGGGAACAAATCAAAACCATATATTACCAAGCCTTTGAGGAAATATGGATTCATCATCTAATTGAGATTCGATCCAGTCCATCAAATATTCAACATATTTTGGAGTTGAAACTTCAATTGGTTTCTTGATTTGTACCCCATCAGCCCATCTGTACTCGTACCTGTAAAGTTTTATCTACAAGCAGTCAGGAATTGGCAAAATGTAAAATTATAGAACTATGCTGTGTTGGTAATCATTCCATTGACATGCTCAGCCCACGTTTGGCATGAGGATTTTTGGGGCTAAAAAGACTAAAATAGCCACAAAAAGACAAAATAAGTTAAAAAGTCAATGAAATAAAATGTCACATCTAAACCATGATTTCATTTTTTTCTCATAAAAGTCAAAAAGCCAAAAAAAACCCATCCTAAATGAAACTTTTTATCTCAGGCTAAAATAATCAAAAAGTCAAAAAATCAACTCACATCCCAAACGAAACCTAAGTCATTCAAGCAATCCTGGAAAAGTCTAATAGGGTTTTCTTTGCCTGGCAACTAAGAACCATGGACACAGATAAAGACACAAATACAACACTACTTAGACACACTGACATAAATTTACCCCAAAGGAAATAGACATGACACGGCAACGAAAGCCTTCGTTCTCAAAACAAAATGAAAAGTTTTCAAAGAAATTGACCAGCTAAAAAACTACAAAGGCTCCTTTGTTCAAATTCAAATACACTATTTTCTTACAATATTATTTAATAAATAAATATAATATCTATAAATTTAAAAAAAATTAATCTATATTCTCATTGCATTGCAAATCAAATATACAAAATTGATCAAAAAGCAATTTAGTCTATAAGTATTTTAAAATTTGTAAAAATTACAAGATGTACTTTGCGAAAGGGATCCAAAATTGGTAGCGAGCAGAGAAAACTATAACTTATGCTAATAGAAATGGGTCCATTATTTTGTATGCACCCCCATGTTGACTATTTGCTGCAAATCATATGTGTGAGGTTGTGTGTAGAGCTGATTGGAGAAGCATGATCTGCATAATTAACCCCAAGTACTTGACCTCGACGTTTGTTAAGTCAAGTATGTGTAGTGTGCATGAGAGTACTTGCCTTGGCCCAAGAGTTACTTGGAAAGCATAATCCACTTGAAGGCGAGCATTTGAGTTCTACTGGCATTGATTGCTAAAAAATCATTCAAGTCGTATGACATAATATTAATGGTATAAACAAAGGCTACAATCTTTCTTGTAGGGTCCAAAAGGTTGAGGTAATTGGTTTGGGTATTTATAAAATAAAAATACCACAACCATATATGAAAACATAAGAAAAGGAAACAAATTACAAAACTTGAAATGTATATGAATTCAAAATTCGGTGTTAGGTGAACTTGTTTGTACTGTCAAATGATGTAATTGAATAGATAACTCAATTTTTTTTTTAGAATATGACAAACTGAGGTAGCATTTGGTTTGTGTTTAGAATTATAATTTGAGTATGGAGTTGTATTTTGAGTTTGTGAGTTTTGGAATTATGATTTGAAAAGAAAAAATATGTTTGGTTATGAGTTTTGAAAAAAGTTTTAAATTGAATTTTGAATTAAGTGTTGAATTTTTGAAATGAGTGTTGAGTTTGTGAAAAGTTATTCGATTTTGAGTTTTGAAAAAAAATTTCAAAACTTAATTCAAAAACTTATAATTCATAACCAAACATACAACTTAAAACTCTATTGAAAATTATATTCGAAGTTCATAACCAAACTCTTTTTAAAATTCAATTCAAAAAAATAATTATTGACAAAAATAATTTTTTTATTTAAAAAATTAAAAAAATTCTGAAAATATTTTTTTATTTTTTAAAAATTACTGTGACAAATTAATTTTTATTTGAATTTTTTTGTTAATTTTAAATAAATGTCCAAATAATTTGTCATTTTGGTCTCAAAAAAATATTTTCTATATTAAAAAAATATCAAAAACAAATATAATTAATTTTTCTAGATAACAGATGCCAATTGCTATAAAAAAATAAAAAATAAAAACTGTTCTAGCCAACTGGTCGGACGTCTAGCGGACGACCGGGTAGATCTAAAAATTCAAAAACTGTCTAGGTGGACGACTGGGTAGACCAAAAATTCAAAAACTCTATGGTTTACCAAACATATTTTCAAAATGTGTTTTGAAATTGATTTGGAATCATGATTTGAAAACTGTAAGTAAATAGAGGGTTGATAACAGGTGTGGAATCATGGTTTGAATTACAAACCAGACACAGCCTGAATTTCTGTAAAGTTGAATAACTTAATGTAACACACAAAAACTCCTTAGTGTACTTTTTTTTTTTTTCCAAATGTAGCACTCGAATGTAACACTCCAATATAACACCAGAAAATTACACTAATAAAAATGTAGATTTTTACGCTCGACAACCAACACTTCAGCCACCAATCCCCAAAAAAGAATCTTTCACACCTCACCTTTTCATTCTCATCCCAGAAACAAATAAATTTTTTTTAAAAAATGAATCACAAAAAGACATTCACTTAAACTCAAATAGCACTAAATCAAATAAATATAACTTTTCAAAATAAAAAGGTCTAATTGTTCATAAGAAAACTCTTCTAACTAAATGTATCAACTGTGATACCCTGTTCCTAATTAGCTAATTGGTCCTTAATCTGAATATGACTATGTGTTAGCATGATTTTGTGTGCCTTGTAATGATAATATGTGATTTTGAATTTCTATCTGTTCACCGTAGGAATATCTGTTTAAATTATCTGCTTTGGAAATTAAATTGGAGCCCCTTGTCAGCCACGGAACCCGGAATTGATTACGCCATTGTGATTGGCATAATTTTTTAAAGCCTATGGTGAAATTTAATTGAAAATTGATTCGGGTCAGATTAAATGGATTAAAATAAATGTTTTGGTGCCCAACTATTTTATATTAAAAGAATGTATTTGGGAGCTTTTAAAAAAAGGGCCATGTGCACACTCAATCCCTCTTTTTCCATTTTGGCTGATTTAATTCTCTCTAGAGAGAGAGAGAGAGACCCGAAATTATGAGAGAAGAGAAAAGGGAGATCATCTAAGTTTTGCTCTTGATCTTGGAATCTTGAAGATTACTCAAGAATTTGCTATAGATTGTGAGAATTTAAAGCTCCTAGGTGAGTATTTCATGGATTCTAGTTTGTCATTTTGTAATTTGTTAAATTGATATATGACGCAAGAGCAAGAATTGTGCCATAAATGAAGGAATTGTTAGTATTTGATGAATTTGAAGCCAATAGATGCATGCATGTAGGAAATTGTTATAAATTTCCATATTTGAACACAATGTGTATAATCTATGTTGATCTTGTTTGAAATCCATGTATTTGATCATCTCTTCACCAATTAAGTTGATATGAATGAATATTTCTCACATGCAAGAGTAGATCATGGAGGTATGAGCTTTGCATGTTTGAATTTGATGTATTGGTGATGAGTTTGGGTTAATTGGAGGCATGCATGTAAGTAATTCAAGAAATGGAGCTTCATTGTGTTATGATTTGGTATTGGTATCATGGGGATATATGTATGTGTGAAATTGGAGCAATAATATGCAAGAAATGTGGTTGGAATGTCGAATTGACTCAAGAACAGTTCTGGAATTTCCAGAAAGTCTGATGTCCGTTTGAGCGGGGTAATGGCCGCTCGAGCGGGAAAATCGTGCTCCAGCACTTTTTGCAGAGTTGGAGGTGCGCGTCGAGCGGGATATCTCACGCTCGAGCGGGGAGCTATGTAGACAGGAAGTCCGCTCGAGCGGCCGAGTTCACGCTCGAGCGGGAATTTGAGGTAACCAGCACTTTTGCAGGCTTAAGGGTCGCTCGAGCGGGGAAGTACACGCTCGAGCGGGGACCCTGTTTTCTGAAATTCTGAAAATGCATTCTGTGTTTGTTTTTCCGTTCTATTTCACTTGTAAGCACTCTTAGGCATATGTTAACCATTGTAATGAGTTAATGAGATAGGAATAAAGCCTAAAGAGGAGTATGTGAATTAAAGAACGGATTAAACTGTTAGTGATCCTTTTGTGTTCATGAAATGTGTAGGGTCAAGCTCCAGGGCAAATCCACAAGCCGATCACTGTGAGTAATATCGATATTTGAATGCTTGTGAATGTCCAATTGGTTGTTCCGTTATAAGCTTTATGAATTGCTAATTGGGATTGTGGACGTAAGTCTGACATGGATAAACATAAATGGACCCAAGGTCGTTTTGTTAAACATGAATGGACCAAAGGTCGTTTTGATAAACATAAATGGACCCAAGGTCATTTTGTTAAACATGAATGGACCAAAGGTCGTTTTGCATAAATGGACCCAAGGTCGTTTTGATAAACATGAATGGACCCAAGGTCATTTTGACATGAATGAGTGGGCCGAAGGCCGTTTTGAAATGAATGAATGGGCCGAAGGCCGTTTTGACATAAACGAATGGGCCGAAGGCCGTTTTGACATAAACGAATGGGCCGAAGGCCGTTTTGACATAATCGAATGGGCCGAAGGCCGTTTTGACATAATCGAAATCTGAATGGGCCAAAGGCCAGAATGGTGGAATTACAATCACTTGATTTGTATTTCGTATAGTTATATATATCTGTTAAATAGAAATATGAATTGGGCCCAAGGCCGTTTGGAACATGTTGTTCTACATTGTTAAGTAATTTTTGTATTTGATATTATTCACTGGGCTATCGCTCACGCTCATTCATGTGTTTGTAGGTGAGCCAAGAGAAGTCCAAACCCAGCCCCAGTTAAGTCTGCCAGGAACAACATGAGTTTTGGAGAGTCAGCCTTGTGTCTCACGCACGAGACCCAACCTTGCCATTTTCTTTATATATTTACATTTTGTCTTGTTGGCAAGGACCTTGTGTATATCGGTATGTAGTTTTGATATAGGTTGACTCAGTTTAGATGATCCTGTCCGAAAAGGATTTTATGGTACTGTATTTTGTCGTGGGTTATTAACGTATATGCGCATGATTTGTTTTATGGTGCATATAAGCACGGCTCTATGGACAAAGTTTTTAATTATTGCTTCCATTTGGCCCCTTTACTCTGTTGAGTTACGTCTGTTTTGGGTTTGAGGCCGTAGGTAATCTCAGGATTACTGGCCGGTTATGTCCTAAACCCATAGGGGCAGGTTCGGGTCATGACAGAGTGGTATCAGAGCACGAGTTAATAACTCACACACTTGTCCAAAAGAGCAATAAGCGTCTAGAAAAGATCTAAGATGCATTCATGTGATAAATATTAACTTAGAAGCATCAAGAATATGCTTAATTGTTTCGATATGAACAGTTATGTGTTATAAATTCGTGAATTGCTTGCATTGTAAACCATTGGAATATGTATGCTCTCTAGTATATGCATACTTGTGAACCTTTTTGTATAAAGTATAATGCAAGTTTAATCAAATGGTGAACTTTAATTATTTTCTGATGATATGAAATGACAAGTTCCCTAAAATGCTATGTTTTGCATGAGTGAATAACTGTCTAAATTTTCTTCGAATGTATTGTGGTATCCTTAGCAGAAGCCCTCACCCAGGGGACATAATACTGTGGCTTATGGTCATGAGGCCCTAGCCCGGGGGAAATAATACCGTGGCGCAAGCCCTCGCCCGGGGGAAAAATACCGTAGCCTATGTATGAGATATGTTAATATGTTTGACCAACATGATATGTCACGCTGAAGGAAGTACCACACATGATTCGAATATGAGATATGAATTGTTACACTAATGTGTACAACAAGTTTGTTTTGTTATAATGCACATACATGAATGTATGAATCATGAAAAGTTGCTTATGTGCATTCGATTCTGCAAATGGGTGTCTATGTGAAATATGAACATGATTTGAGTATATAATTACTTAGTAAATGTTCAGCATGCGATATTTGATAAGTATGCAATTATCTGTTACGTATGTGATTAATTACGTACGATATGTGAAATGAGAATATAACAATGTGCCTATGTGCAAATGTACCCATGTGTATTTGTGTTAATTTCGTATTGGACATCCCAGTATTTGGTAAAGTTCGATAAGAATTTGTGTAGAATATGGGCAAATTAAGGGCATACGGGTTGGAAGGTTCTTCCACAGCCCGACTTAATAGTCCGGAAAGAGTGGTACAAGAATTGGTAGAGATCTTGAGACAACAGCGTCAGTTGCTGCTACGGCAAGAACCTTTGCCACCACCTGTGTAAGAACCACCGAGGAGTTTGTTATCAGATTTCTGGGGCTCGTTATAGATGTGGTAAAATGGACCATACGGTAAGGAACTGTCCCCGGATTGAACGAAATGTGGATGAATCCTCTGCCTCGGCTAAATCCGTACCAGTGGTAAGAATTGCTACTCAGGATGGAGTAATTGCACTCATCCCAGAAAGCACCCAGAATACTGTGATTGTTATCCCAAGTATCTTTATTGTTTACGAACGAATGCTTATGTGTTGATTGATTTTGAATTAGTGCATGTGTACATCTTTGCTTGGGATATTATTTGATTCGAATCGGCATATCCTTTCGTACCTGCTACATGTGTATTTAGATTTGTTGGACCACAAGATCGAGACCGTATTCATTGAATGTATATGTTCCATTTGGGAAGTTTGTGAAATATGTACTGGGGTACCGATTAACTCTACACATGCACATGTACATCTGAACCTATGCTTAGGGTGATTTGTTATATTACTGTTTCAATGACTAAACCACTGGAAGTGTGATTCTGTGATCGTGTGACCGAGTTGAGCGCCCTAAATGATGAACTCTATGATTGGGAGACCATGTATTTTGATTAGTAGAAAATTGACTGGATCATGTGACTATACTGGGCTTGACTCATAAACCTATGTTTTGTGACTAATTTGGAGCTTTTGCGTAACAGACCCTATCTTGTGTACGACCGAGGAACTTTGTTCGATGTGTTACTGTGCACCATGTGCTCGCATATAAGACTTATTTGAGAACTGTCGTATTGGTTATGATATATGCCTCCTGATATGAATAATTGCACGTATATACAACTACATCTGAATTTATGTAGGCAATACCGTATTGTACATGATTTGAAACACTTTGATATGAACAGTTGTGATGAATGATTCTGATATGACCTTGAGAACTGATAAACTTAGGGCAGTTGTGAAACTATCAGCCATGTACCTAAGCAAATGAAGCATGCCCTACAGAATCGAATGTGCCCTATTTGAGAAAATTTTTATCTGATTCGATCCGATAAAACCTTTGCCTGATACTGTCCTGATGGAACTCTCATTTGATATAATTTGATGGAACCTTTGTTTGATTTAATCTAACAAGACCTTTGCTTGGATTGATTGATAAGAACCTCTACCTGAGTTGATTTTGAAAAAAGGGGTTAAGAATTGTCTATAAATAAATAGCCAGATTATTCTTGGCAGAAAAACTGATAGACCCGAAACTTGAATCTGTCTAGAGTACTTAACCTATTTGAAAGACCTTTTGTGGGCTATGACAGATTGATCTAACCATGAACACCGTTGAGAACCAACCCCCAACTATCGAGGACATATGTGTTGAAAATGAGCCGAATTGTACAAATCCCGTGATTGGGTGTCTTAAGGAACGATGCTTGTGTATTGTCCTATCCTTGTTGGTTTGACGCTATGGGGACTGATGATGGCAGACTGATTTGATTATGAGCAGTACTGAACATTTGTCTTTGACTGACCAGAATATGTTTGTAAGAGAGAGTAGTTGCTTCAATGTTGTCAGATTTTGGGAAATCAGGTTATAATAAGTGGTATTATGTTTGTTTTGATGACATTTTGGGGCGTCCTTTCGTGCTAGGGGACGTTGAGCTTATATAGCACCTTTGTTGGGATATCCTTTTTGCCACCGACGGTCTTGTACGGGTGGGTTTGACTAATCGATCTCGAGTCGGCCACCGACGGTCGTGAACGGGTGTGCTTCGATTCCGAGATGATTATTCTTTTGGTTTTGTCCGGAATGTCATCCTTTTGTAATTTGTAGATGTTTAAACATCCAAGAAACTTTGAAAAACCCTGATTGTCCGTAAGTGCGTGAATTCAGTACACTTTGTGAATAACTACTCAGTGTTGTCATATTCTATGATTGGGGCTTTGAGGATGTGTAAATTGCGTTTAACACGTGATTGATTGTTTTAGTGTTACCTTTGACGCCATGGGGATTAGTATATGAATTGCCTTATGCTTTTGACGACTATCAGATAATGTGGGGAGACTCGACGGAACAAAGAATTGAATACTGAACTGAATTGGAAACTGTAAATTGTAAACTGTTGAATAAATTGAGAACATGTGTATTATGTTAGAAATGGACTGCGTCAGTGTTATTGCGCTTTACAATCAGTGCTATGGGGATATGTGAACTATGTACATTGTATGGTCAATTGTTTCGTTGTTATCTTGTTGACTCGGGAATCAGTGTCTGGATCCACTTTAAATTCCTGAAGACGTTTGATTGACCTTGGATGACTGTAATGAGTCGCTGGACTAAACACCGAATCGGGATGTGCATTGTGAAATTATTGAAGAATGAATTGAACCTTTGTGACCAAGGAATAGACCGAACTTCTGTGATAAAGTTAGCTGGCATCTGAAATGAATAAGTTGGTGAACTACCTGGAAGAGGGCAATTGGTGAATTTGTGCCTAAATGTTTTCGGTGCCGACAAGTCGAAGTTGAATAACGGATATCGGCTGAACTACCGCAATCTCTCTCTATTTCGGAATGGAAATAGGATACGCGACTACGAATTTCATTGTGGGGCTACCTTGAGCACTCAAGGTGTAAATCCCGGTTGGGTTGTTGTATGTGGAATTACTGAATTTGCTCGTTTCCTCCCTGTGACATTTTCATATGATGCTAGTAGACTAGCCACTGTTCACATCGATAAGATTGCTCATTTGCATGGGGTCCCAGTATCTATTGTTTAGACAGAAATTCTAAAATATGTTTGAATTCTGAAAAGCCTTCAAGAGGCAATGGGGACTCAGCTTCTGTTCTGTTATGTTACCCGGATCTGGAGGTTCCTTTATGGAACTGGTTATTCGTAACCTCACGTGTATATGTTCTGTTCTGTTTTGTTCCGTTCTGTTCTGTTCTGTTAATGCTATTGGATGTATCACGTAAACTTAATCATGACTTATGATTTCTGCATATGATCTTGACAAATTATGAATTGATGTGAAACTGAATTATGATTCGGTGCTGTTTTCCATCAGTAAATTGATGTATGATCAGAAAGAACTTTTTAGATTTTTGGGAGGAAGGCTCCAAATGTGTGCTTTAAATTTTTGAAAAATTGGAAAAATCTATCCATGGTTGGCAGACCTTGCTCACGACGACGGCTTACACTCTAGCTTCGGTATGGCACCATACAAGCTTTGTATGGCGGAAAAGGTGAGTCTCTGACTGATTGAAAATAGAGCGTCACTTGATTGAGATTAGGTGAATGACTATCAGAAATGATTGGAATCGTTAAATGAAAAGTGTTTTGAATTGTTTTCGACTGAAGGTAACTTAAGTTTGGAGGACCAAACTTCCTAAAGGAGGGAAGACTGTGATACCCCTGTTCCGTAATTAGCTAATTGGTCCTTAATCTGAATATGACTATGTGTTTAGCATGATTTTGTGTGCCATTGTATGATAATATGTGATTTTGAATTTCTATCTATTCACCGTAGGAATATCTGTTTGAATTATCTGCTTTGGAAATTAAATTGGAGGCCTTGTCAGCCACGGAACCCGGAATTGATTACGCCATTGTGATTGGCATAATTTTTAAAGCCTACGGTGAAATTTAATTGAAAATTGATTCGGGTCAGATTAAATGGATTAAATTAATGTTTTGGTGCCCAACTATTTTATATTAAAAGAATGTATTTGAGGGAGCTTTTAAAAAAAGGGCCATGTGCACACTCAACTCCTCTTTTGTCCATTTTGGCTGATTTAACTCTCTAGAGAGAGAGAGAGACCCGAAATTAGAGAGAGAAAAGGGAGATCATCTAAGTTTTGTTCTTGAATCTTGGAAGTCTTGAAGATTACTCAAGAATTTGCTATAGATTGTGAGAATTAAAGCTCCTAGGTGAGTATTTCATGGATTCTAGTTTGTCATTTTGTAAATTTAAAGTTGATTAATGACCAAGAGCAAGAATTGTGCCATAAATGAAGGAATTGTGTAGTATTTGATGAATTTGAAGCCAATAGATGCATGCATGTAGGAAATTGTTATAAATTTCCATATTTGAACACAATGTGTATAATCTATGTTGAATCTTGTTTGAAATCCATGTATTTGATCATCTCTTCACCAATTAAGTTGATATGAATGAATATTTCTCACATGCAAGAGTAGATCATGGAGGTATGAGCTTTGCATGTTTGAATTTGATGTATTGGTGATGAGTTTGGGTTAATTGGAGGCATGCATGTAAGTAATTCAAGAAATGGAGCTTCATTGTGTTATGATTTGGTATTGGTATCATGGGGATATATGTATGTGTGAAATTGGAGCAATAATATGCAAGAAATGTGGTTGGAATGTCGAAATTGAACTCCAAGAACAGTTCTGGAATTTCCAGAAAGTCTGATGTCCGTTTGAGCGGGGTAATGGCCGCTCGAGCGGGAAAATCGTGCTCCCAGCACTTTTTGCAGAGTTGGAGGTGCGCTCGAGCGGGATATCTCACGCTCGAGCGGGGAGCTATGTAGACAGGAAGTCCGCTCGAGCGGCCGAGTTCACGCTCGAGCGGGAATTTGAGGTAACCAGCACTTTTGCAGGCTTAAGGGTCCGCTCGAGCGGGGAAGTACACGCTCGAGCGGGGACCCTGTTTTCTGAAATTCTGAAAATGCATTCTGTGTTCTGTTTTTCGTTCTATTTCACTTGTAAGCACTCTTAGGCATATGTTAACCATTGTAAATGAGTTAATGAGATAGGAATAAAGCCTAAAGAGGAGTATGTGAATTAAAGAACGGATTAAACTGTTAGTGATCCTTTTGTGTTCATGAAATGTGTAGGGTCAAGCTCCAGGGCAAATCCACAAGCCGATCACTGTGAGTAATATCGATATTTGAATGCTTGTGAATGTCCAATTGGTTGTTCCGTTATAAGCTTTATGAATTGCTAATTGGGATTGTGGACGTAAGTCTGACATGGATAAACATAAATGGACCCAAGGTCGTTTTGTTAAACATGAATGGACCAAAGGTCGTTTTGATAAACATAAATGGACCCAAGGTCGTTTTGTTAAACATGAATGGACCAAAGGTCGTTTTGCATAAATGGACCCAAGGTCGTTTTGATAAACATGAATGGACCCAAGGTCGTTTTGACATGAATGAGTGGGCCGAAGGCCGTTTTGAAATGAATGAATGGGCTGAAGGCCATTTTGACATAAACGAATTGGCCGAAGGCCGTTTTGACATAAACGAATGGGCCGAAGGCTGTTTTGACATAATCGAATGGGCCGAAGGCCGTTTTGACAAGAATAGAAATTTGAATGGGCCAAAGGCCAGAATGGTGGAATTACAATCACTTGATTGTATTTCGTATAGTTATATATATCTGTTAAATAGAATATGAATTGGGCCCAAGGCCGTTTGGAACATGTTGTTCTACATTGTTAAGTAATTTCTGTATTTGATATTATTCACTGGGCTATCGCTCACGCTCATTCATGTGTTTGTAGGTGAGCCAAGAAGAAGTCCAAACCCAGCCCCAGTGAAGTCTGCCAAGAACAACATGAGTTTTGGAGAGTCAGCCTTGTGTCTCACGCACGAGACCCAACCTTGCCATTTTCTTTATATATTTACATTTTGTCTTGTTGGCAAGGACCTTGTGTATATCGGTATGTAGTTTTGATATGGGTTGACTCAGTTTAGATGATCCTGTCCAAAAAGGATTTTATGGTACTGTATTTTGTCGTGGGTTATTAACGTATATGCGCATGATTTGTTTTATAGTGCATATAAGCACGGCTCTATGGACAAAGTTTTTAATTATTGCTTCCATTTGGCCCCTTTACTTTGTTGAGTTACGTTTGTTTTGGGTTTGAGGCCGTAGGTAATCTCAGGATTACTGGCCGGTTATGTCCTTAACCCATAGGGGCGGGTTCGGGTCATGACATCAACATTTCCCATATGAGATTTACGGATAAATTTTCCTAATTGGATTAAGTTTTTCTACAATAATTTTGAAGGACCTAACTTCTCTCTAGATCATGGGACACATCATGGTTCCTGTCTTAATAATCTAAATTATTTATTTTGTGAGGCCCTTTGAGAATATCATTCACAAAAAAATTAAGTAAATCCGATAATCATACTCTATTTAATTTATTGCATTTGTTTTAAAAAAATGAATGACAATTATGTTTTTAAAAATAGACTATCCAATTTTTTAGTAACAAATACAATAAATTGAATAGGTTACGAATATTAAATCGACTTAATTTTTTATATGAATAATATATACTGGTGATTGTACATATTAAGAGTCATCATTGACTTTTCTAGAATTATCTAGGCTATTAATTACATATGTTGAATAATCTAAAAGACTTCGGAAAGATCTAGAACACTCTAGAAAGATCTAGAGAAATCTGGAAGATTGTAGAACATTGTAGAAGGTTCTGGAATATTAGAGAAGCTTGTAGAAATCTAGAGAAATCTAGAAGGTTCTGGAATATTTTAGAAGTATAGAAAGTACTACTATAGAATAGTTTAGAGAATTTTAGAATACAGGAAAAGTATAAGTATATGTTAGAATATTCTAAAGCGTTAATAATAGCTCTTGAATCAAAATAATCCTAGCCATCCATTGAGGATATAAATGACTATATAAAGGAAAGTGACTTCATTTGGAAGGTACAAGACACAATAACAAGAAGTGGAGACAAGTGCTTGACTGTGAGTGATTCCAAACGTGAGGTGTTCTTTGAGTCTCCTTTTATACTTAATTGTATCTCTGTATCTAAATAAAAATTCACTTTCATATAGTCATTGTGTTCTAACTCAACAATACAAAATAAACGAGTCAGTTGATTAAAAAAAACTTGTGATAAGCCCTATGAGTCCGAACAATACATTCCCAATTCAATTTTTGACGCAATAATTTTGCACTGATTTAAGATTAAAGCCTCGTTTGGGAACATGCTATTTCAGTAACTTTTTGACTAAAATATGAAGTAAAAAAATTTTGCATATTTAGAATGACTTTTTAGTTTTTTACAAAAAGATGTGAAAAGAGTAGAGAGAAAATTGAATCTTTGACTTTTTGGTATAAGTTAGAGGCTTTTTGATTTTTTTTAATAACTTTTTGACTTGTAAACTAAAATTATTACTCACCAAACAAGGCCTAAATCATCCAATTAATAGATTTTGAGATTTGTTACTCCATTCATTCAAACTTTTGCAAGATTATTTATAAAAAAAACTTATTCAGAATAACCTAATGCAAAGCAAGGAAGCCAGACCCCTGGTATAGGGTTGGTTTGGGAAGTGTGTTGGCTTTTTGGTTTTTTAACTTTTTGACTATTTTAGTCTGGAACTAAAAAGTCTCGCTTGGGAAGAATTTTTTGACTTTTTTTGAGAGGAAGAATGTAATGATTATGAATTAAATGTGATGTTTTATCTTATTAAACTAAAAAATCTATTTTATTTTTTATGACTATTTTAGCTAAAAAAATCCCAAACCTCAACTTCCCAGAGTTTTTTTTTTGTTAATAGTCTAAAAAAAAAAATATTTAGAAAATTGACCAACTTTTCAAACTAACATATTTTTGAAATCGTATTTTGAAAATGCGATTTTGAAATTGAAATTGCATTGTCAACATGCAATTTCATCTTGAAATTGAAAATTCGATTTCAATTGAAATCGCACGTTGAACATGCAATTTCACCATGTCATCATAAATTACATTTTCACTCTGCGATTTCAAGAGGAAATTACTTGTTAAAAATGTAATTTCAATTTCAATTTCAAAATCACATTTTTAAAATACGATTTCAAAAAATAAATTAATTTTTTAAATAATTTAAAAGTGGATCAATTTTCTAAATAATTTTTTTTAAAGAATATTTAGAAAAAAAAAACTCCAACTTTCCAAACCAGCTCATAATGGGCAGGCGGCAGAAACACGTTTTGAAGCTTTCCTCTTTCTCTACTCCCTGCTCTCTCTCTCTCTCTCTCTCTCTCTCTCCATTGAAAACCACATCGATCCACTTCTCATCAGATCAGTCACACTACTACTGCACAGGCGAAACGTGTTTCAACCTTTAAAGGGAGAGAATATGGCAGAGAGTGCGGGGACCTTCTTGCTTAGAAAGCTTGGAAGCTTGATCGATCGAAGAAGAGCTGAAATCGTTGGGCAGAGTTAAGGGAGAAATTGTGTTCATCAGAGACGAGCTTCAGAGCATGAGTGCCTTCCTGAGGGTAGCTGATGCAATTGAAGACACTGATCCAGAGATCCAAGCATGGGTTAAGCAAGTCAGAGACGTCGCTCTCGATACCGACGACGTTCTTGATGAATTTATGCTTCGCTTTGCTCGTCATCATCATCATCGTGGATTCTATGGATCTGTTTGTAAGATCTATTATCAAATTAAGAACATGAAAGCTCGTCGTCAAATTTCTTCTGATATACAGGACATCAAAGCCAGAGTCATCGATATTGCAGAGAGACGTCAGAGGTATGGTTACAAATTCAGTAGTACCTCAGAGCAAGCCTCAAGCTCCAATGTGGCAAACAATGGCGGATGGTACGATCGAAGAGGTGATGCACTTCTACTAGAAGAAGCTGATCTTGTTGGCATCGACAAGCCCAAACAACAACTCATTGATTGGGTCCTTGACGGTGATTCTCGACTCAAAGTGATTTCTGTAGTGGGAATGGGGGGCTTGGGTAAAACCACCCTCATCAAGAAAGTTTATGACGACCTAGAAGTGAAGAGACAATTCCAAACCCATGCTTGGATCACTGTTTCTCAATCATTTAATATTGAAGAGATCCTCACAGGTTTGATTCAACAACTCTTTGATGAAGTTAGACGACCTCTCCCTCACAGGTTCGAAACCATGGACAACAATAATCTGAAAGCAGTGCTCAAAGAATTCCTCCAAGAAAGTAGGTACGTGTTAGTCCTAGATGATATTTGGAGCGTAGAGGCATGGGATGCTATCAAAATTGCATTGCCAAACCGCAACTGTGGCAGCCGTGTGCTACTCACAACACGTATCGGTAATGTTGCTTCTACCTCTTGTAGAGAATCCCATGGTTACATCTATGAAATGAAGGCTTTGTCTCAAAAAGAGTCTTGGACTCTGTTTTGTAAAAAGACATTTCAGGAGAAGGATTGCCCTCCACATTTAATTGAAATTTCGAAAAGTGTCCTGAGAAGAAGATGTGAGGGCTTGCCCCTGGCGATTGTGGTCATTTCTGGGGTGTTGGCTTCAAAGGACCAGGGAAGAGTAGATGAATGGGAGTTGGTGAATCGCAGTCTTGGCGCTGAAGTTGAAGGCAGTGATATGAAGAAAATATTGTTGCTAAGTTACAATGATTTGCCTTACTATCTCAAGTCTTGTCTCTTGTACTTGAGTAGTTTCCCAGAGGATCATTTGATTGAATGGATGAGCTCGATTCGATTGTGGATTGCAGAAGGATTTGTGGAAGTTAAAGAATTTGGAAAGACACTAGAGGAAGTTGCAGAGGCTTACCTCTATGAGCTTCTTAATAGAAACTTGATTCAAGTAGCAAGACGCAAGTATGAAAGGATTAAAAGTTGTCGTATACATGACCTTCTTCGTGAAATCATTCTTTCAAAGTCAAGAGATCAGAACTTTCTAGCCATAACAGGTGAAGGAAATGTGAGGTGGCCTGAAAAAGTTAGACGACTATCAATCCATAATACTTCTCCAAATATAGCACAAGGTAAGTGTTTCCCTCAACTACGTTGTTTGCTTATGTTTGGGGAGGATGAACCCATGTTTGAGTCCTCCATGCCTCTATTGTTCAATGGTGGGTTGAGGTTGTTAAAAGTTCTACACTTGAGAAGTACTTCTTTGGAGAGATTTCCAGGCGATGTGGTCAAGTTGTTCCATCTAAGGTATCTAAGCTTGAGAGGAACACAAGTGAAAGTGCTTCCAAACTCGATTGGATTGCTTTGGAACCTAGAGACATTAGATCTTAAAAACACGTATGTGAAGGAATTGCCCGTTGAAATTCTAAGGCTTCAAAAGTTGCGCCATCTTTTGCTATATCGTAATGAAATTGGGCATATTTATCTTCCATTTCACCACAAACATGGTTTTGAGGCACCATCTAAGATAGGAGACCTACAATCCCTACAAAAGTTGTGCTTCTTAGAGGCAAACCATGTCAACGGTAGCGCTATAGTGAAAGTGATAGGAAGGCTAACCCAATTAAGGAGGTTGGGAATTTTGAAGTTGAGAAAAGAAGATGGAGTGGGTTTGTGCTCATCCATTGAGAAGCTAAGCAACCTTCACTCACTAGATGTAACTTCAATAGAAGAGGATGAGATCCTTGATCTACAATCTCTATCTCCAGCTCCTCAATTTCTTCAACGACTATACTTGAATGGACGTTTAGAGAAGTTGCCGCAGTGGATAACTTCTCTTCATGGCCTCACACGCTTATGTTTGTGGTCGAGCAAGTTAAGAAATGATCCATTGAAATCCCTTCAAGATTTGCCCAATCTGGTTTTTTTCTCACTTGTTAATGAAGCATATGAAGGGGAGGGATTGTGTTTCAAGGCTGGTAGATTTCAGAGACTCAAGTATTTAGGCCTTAATAGCTTAAAAGAATTGAGATGGTTGACAATGGAGGAAGGTACGATGTCTCGACTTGAAGAGCTAATTATCACGGATTGTGAATTGTTGGAGGAGTTGCCCTCAGGCATTGAACATCTATTCAATCTTAAATTTCTTGAGCTGAGTGACATGTCTGATAGATTAGTTTCTAAGTTGAATCGAAACATACATGGTGGGGATTATTGGAAAATAAAGCACATCCCTGGAGTATGGATTGGAGACTCAAAAGATAGTTATTGGAAAGGAAGATATCTTTAGTGAGAGAAAGGAAAAGTTTTTGTTTGTTATTGTTTAATTGACTAGATTGATCATCATCATGTGTAGTGCCGTTTCTTTTTCATGTTCTTGTTAATTGATTTTTTTGAAATTTTTTTTATTTCTCACAGTAATTTAGAATTTTCATTTTGTATCTCTTTTTTATTTATTTATAGTTTGGCGGCTTGCAAATCTAATATGTAATCTCCTTAATTGATCCCAAAAAAATTATACGAGCAACTTTATTAAATTCCAATTTAGAATTGCAGTCGGTTATTTTGTAATTGCAATGATTTAATTTAGTATCTGTACAAGTTAAATGGATTATTTTGGAAAGTTGGTTAAAAACTGGTTTTTTGGCCTTTTTTTTAAAATTTTTTTTTGAAAAAAACGTATAAAAAATAGAGAGATGATGTGACCCAAAATAGGTTAAAAGTTAGTTTTTGGCTTTTGATCATCTTCCTAAAATAGGCCTAATCTTCATTGATTTTCTGATTTTTAAGAATTGCCCTGTTAACAAGCATTTTTAGGGGGCTAAATTCAAATTTTGTGTTATATTCATGTACTTTTGAGTAGTTTTGTATGCTTTTTCTACAATGACTATACTAACAAAAAAATAAATTTATGATAGAACTAAGAGAACAACCTCAAGAAAGATAGATGTGTTGTATCGTATTTGCTACTTTTGTTTTTCTTCCTTTCATTTTCTGCATTTGAAGTCTTGTAACGCGTATAGAGAATCACCTTACATTTTGCCTTTGTTTGGGATGTGGGTTGGCTTTTTAACTTTTTGGCCTTTTTAGTTTGGGACTAAAAAGTCTTGTTTTGGATAGGTTTTTTTGATTTTTTTGATTTTTATAAGAGAAAAAATAAAATGATTATAGTTTTGATACGATATTTTGTCCTATTTGACTAAAGTTTCGTTTGGCATTGGCTAATGTAGCCAACTTTTTTGTGTTGGGACTTTTTGAGCATTGTTTGGTTTAGATTTTTTTGACTTTTGTGAGTGAAAAGTGTAATGATTATGGGTTGAATGTGATATTTTGTCTTGTTAGTCTATTTTGTCATTTTGTGCTTTTTTAGCCCCAAAATGATAGCCAAACCAGGGCTAAGATAGTCAATTTTGTCCTATATGACTATTTTAGCCCAAATGGGCATGTCAAATATAGCTTCTAACCTGTCAAATAAGGGTAAAGATAGTTTATCATGATTTTTTTTTTTTTCAATTTCATTTTCTGCCATAAAGTCTTGTGGGGATAATGAATATAGAGAAGGATGTTAGGGGCGAAAAATTCAATTTCGAATTTTCTTTGTTCGTAGATCCAGGTGTTGAAATATTTTGTCCATAAGGACAAATTCGTATAAAATGACTAAACTACCATCCATATATATATATATATATATATGTGATACACGTTATACACTGACTTCAAACCCTAATTCTTAGCCCCCTCTTTCTATTCTCTTTCTTTCCTCTGCTCTCTCTCTCTACCTCACTGTTCGTTGTCTATTTGATCTGCTTCTGCAGTTATCTGTGAGTAATAACTTAGTGAAATTATGTTCGATATGAAATACTTTCTGAACATTATGATATGATATGAACTGTTTCTGAATGATACAAAAGGCTATTTTGTGATTACATGAATGATGATCCAATTCTTTGAAATGTCTTTGTGGTATCTTCAGCAGAGGCCCTTGCCCAGGAGAAATAATGCTGTGGTTTATGGTCATGAGGCCCTCACCCGGGGGAAACAACACCGTGGCCCATGTATGAGATATGTTACCCGGTACCAGAAGTTCCATTATGGAACTTGATGACTTGATATGCATAACCAATCACTACAAGAATTTGCACATTTGGCGACCACTTTTGGCGACTAAATAAAATTTAGTTGCCAAAAAGTTGACTTTGGGCGACTAAAATATGTATTAGTGGGCGTTGGTACAGTTTTTAGCTACTAAAATTTTTTAGTCGGGAAATATTATTTATTGGCTACTAAATTACCTTTTTGTCAGCAAAAGTGACACTTTTAGCAACTAAAAAATTTATTAGTTGCCGTTAGTCTCAATTTTAGGCTACTAATTTTTTTTTAGTCGTTGTATATGAATTTTTGCCTACAAAATAAATGTTAGTAGCCAAAACTAGGTATATTTTTTGGTTAATCTTTAGTGACTGAAAAATTTAGTGGGCAAATACAAACTTTTTCCAACCAAATGGAGATTTAGTTGCCAAATATACATTTGGCGACCAATAAAATAGTCGCTGTTTATTTTCCTATGGCTACCAAATAGGATAGTCGCCCATAATAACATTTTTGCCGACAAAATTTTTTTTTAGTTGCTAAATCTTTAAATTTTTTAGGGCGCGCGTGCGGACTCTTTTAGTGCTGCCCGCCCCTTTCTCTGTTACACACAACAACATTCAAACTGAAGAGACAAACATCTCACCGCAGCCTACCGTACAGAAGACATTGCCACAGCCACGGCCATTGCCACCACCACAAAGCACCACCAGCACAACCGCAGATCACATGTTCCCTCTCTCTCTCCCCCTCGCTCTCTCTCTCGATCTTGGTGTGTTTGTCTGTCTATCTCTCTCTCCCTCGCTCGCACTCTCGCTGTTGGTGTATCTGTCTGTCTATCTCTCTCTTGCTCATAGTCTCTCTGTCTCTCTCTCTCTCTCTCCATCTGTTTCCCCTTTTTCTGATTGTGGCTTTAGGGTTTTATATGCTTGATTTATACTTGATTGCTTGATTCAGTTGATTTATTCTCTCAATCTCGCTCTCAGCCGAACCCATTTCAATACATCATTGTCTTGGTTTATATGCTTGATTCAGGCGCATTTACTGCTGATTTCTGAAATGCGTTTGTCCATATGATAACTGTCCCCCAAACCAGAGTTAAGAATGTAATCTCAATAGTGATTTTTTCATTGCAAAGGAATTAACTTAGGACCTAAACCGAGTTGTGAAATGGATTTGTGCATTTACTGCTCATTTCTGAAATGGGTTTGTTATTATTATTATTATTCACTTTCAAAGAAACACCTGATATGGCCGAAAAGAAACACCAGATTCCAAAACATTTTTCAAACTTAAAACATTACCCTCTTCTAACACGTGAGAAAAAAAATCAAGGATCAGCATTATTGCCCTACATTACCCCTGTTTACCCTATTTAACATTTCTTTTTCTTTTTTTGTTAGTGTACACAAGCATATGCGAGGAAGAAAGGAAAAAAAAAAAAACAAATAAAACAAATGATCCTGCCAAACTCCTAATGGGATGGCAGGAAGTGGCATCAAAGATAGAAATATGATCTTCACCATATTCATATCTACTAATATGTAATTATCGTGCAGTATGTGCTTGAATATGGTTCTCATACATACAATGAGAAAATGTACAAGAAAGGTGTATGTTTTCTTTAATTATCTTCCTTTTTTTTTTTTTTGGAGTGCACAGAGAGGAGAGGATTTGCTAAGAAAGGACTGGAAAAGTAATTAAGTTATTACATTTTAAAAATAAAATAAAAATTCATGCATCATAGAAATCTCATGAGTTAGCTTCTCACAAATTACTCATATCATATCTATGTTCCTATTTGTAATGATGAACTTTTATGACAATGATGCATAATATAATGTCTGAGAGTCAAAAGCTAATATTGGAAAGTTATGTATATTTAACAACATGCAAAGAACTGGTTTTAGAGAGAAAGAGGAAATCACAATATTGTGTATTTTTCTTATAGTCTACTTTGGTATTTCATCCCGTAATAGAGTAAGTTATTGGATCCTAGTATACCACATAGTTTGTTCACCTAATGATACAATTTTGGCTTTATTAGTGTCGTATTTAGTTATGAACTAAAGAATTTACTTTAGTGAAAAAGGTACCTGTTTAATTAGCATTCAAATTCTGTTCAAAATCATGGAAAGGAGATATCCATGTCTGTTTTCAAGCTATTAAGGATTTAAGGGGGAGAAGGGAAGAAAAGCAATTTTTCAAATTTTGCAGAAATTTCTAAATGGCATTCACTAAACTCCATATTCATATTTCTTTTGCAGCAATAATTTGGCATGACCATGCTTGCCACTTCACAGTTCATGTGTGGTCCAACTATGACACATGAAAAAATAGAACCTTAGCAAGGACTAGAGAGTTAAGAACATTTATCAGAAAGGAGAATGAGTAACTTCCACATGAATAATCATTAAAAAGAAATTGGGTGTTGATAATGATTAAAGAACAATCTGCTACCATATCAGTGAAATACTCATCCCTACAAACATTTTGCAAACGACTGTGACTGTAAATAACTGATGCGGTTGATGTATCTTATCAATTTGTATCTTGGCATGTTTATATATATTTGTTTGATTTTTTAGAATATGGTTTTTTATTTTTTATTTTTATAAAATTTCTAAAGGCTAGTTTGTTGGGATAAAAAAAATCAACCTCTCATTATTTTCATATAATTTTTTATTTTATTTTTTAAAACAGAAAATATTTTTTTGAAAACTTATAAATATGACAAAAAGATTTTTGCTCATTCTTTTTTACTTCTCTCGTTGTTTACATTCTACTTGTACAGTCCAAATAGTTAGTTGTTTCACCCTAACTTTTGAATACAATCCCTAAAGCATGTGTTGCCAAATTTTAATCTATGTTGCAAATAAGTGAAAACTAAAAGACAAGCGGAAAAGATGTACAAGAGTTGGATGATGGTAAAAGATATGCAATTCCATCTTTAAGGTCAGGTAGGCCGTCATGCTATTACTTCATCAATGTTACTAACCTATGGGAAAATCAATCTCAGTTTCAATTTCAAGAGTTTTCAAATTAACTCCATCTACTTAAGCATGTCTTTGTCCCATTATTGTTTCCAAAGGTGGTCAATGTTGAAGCACAAAAGGGTTGTTCATGCAACCTAAGGTCCATGGAAAGAAAGGTTTTGTCACTTTTTTATAATGTATATGAATAGGCATTTAGAAAGTTAAAACTATAGACTTAAGAGCAGAAACATCAGCAGTTTGATTTATTAATAGATTCTTCTCTCTCGAAAGCAGTTTCATGGATTGGGTGCTTAAAATACTGTGACTGAAATTTGGTACGGAATATTTTTTAGGTAATGCTGGTTGTCTTCCTCAGTTGGTTCCTGATCAAACCCTCAAGCTAAAGCAACTTACTGTGCTAACACTGGCTGAGACAGACAAGGTATTTGTTTTTAAACTTTCAAATGTTTTTTAACTTGTTTGTTGACTTAAATTGATGGTTATTTGTTTGAAATATATTGACTCACTTGTTTGATGAGTGATCTTGGTAACTTCAGTGTTTGAGTTAGGGAAGGACTACTAAAATTTGCCGTTTTCAGAACTACATGGTGCTTATTTTTCGGAGCTTGGGTTTCTATTTGCAATGTAGTCATCACTATGCTAGCAAAACCAATTTGATTAGCTTGTGGCCTAGCATAGCCAATCAAAATCTGTAGCATGCATTTTCACAAGACACCTTAATTAGCACATCTTCAGACTCATCTCATTGGTGGCAGACAATCCATAGGTTTATCCCAGGTTTTGCCCTATGATATACTGATGCAAGAGTTAGACGTGACAAACGTACGCAAACTTGAAGATTTTCTTATCAACGAGTGCATGTATGTGGTAGGTATTCCATCTTTGCTTCCTCATCTGACAACAAGCTAGTTTTGAGCTCTAGATGATGACCCTTCATTTGGTGTTGTACAATTATTACTTTGCTTTACAATGTTATTAAGAATAGCTAGGTTAGTTGCATCACTAGAGGCATTGTCTCATCTCACTTAACCTCTTGGTTGGTTGTAGAAGGTTTATATTAGATTGGAACGCTTTGTCCACTGCTTAGATGCAAATGCAACACATTAGCAGTCCATGATTGTCATAATTTGTGGCAAAACTAAAACGAAGGTTGCAAAATTTTGACTTGCATTATAAGGACTATTCATATGGGCGAGTAGTATTGAGTGAATGGCTGCAGCTCTGCCTTTACTTCATATGCATGGAAAGACTTCCCCTCTACTGATTGAAATTAGCTTTTTTGTCAAGAAAAGGGACCCTTCAGTGAGAATCCTAATGTGACGAACAACATTTTTAGTGAAGGCACAACTCCAAAGAATGATATTCCTTAGAGAGGGTACAACTTTTAATAGCCCTGAAGATCAACCTTACATTCATATTGTGTCAGACCTAAGATCATTGCAAGACATTATGTGGGCACCCCTCATACCCCAAGGACTAGTGCCACCTAGAAAATATAGAAAATAAAAATCCTAGAAAAGAAAACACTAGTAATAATAAACACAAAGTAGGCTAATTAATTAATTATGTAAAAAAAGAAGAGGAGCGGCGAGAATATTTGCTGATGCAAATGTCCTATGTTATGGCAACAATGGAATTTCATTAAATGATAAAATTTGAAAAAAAAAAAAAAAAAAACACATAGCACCTTGACAAAACACCTTAATTAGCACATCTTCAGAAATAGGACCTGTTACAACAGACGGAATGTAATTCGGACCTGTAGGTTGGGAGTCAGTGCTTAAACTTGGTCGAAAAAGGGCTTCCCGGGGATGAAAATTCAAAACAGTCCCCTCACCACCGTATGGCTATCACGGACAGCTTCCCCATGACAATTAGGACCTGTGACAATAGACGGAATATAATTCGGACCCGTAGGTTGGGAGTTAGAGCCGAAAATGCCTTACACTTAGTCGAAAAATGGCGTTCCGGGGACGAAAATTCAAAACAATTCCCTCACCACCATATGGCTATCACAGATAGCTTCCCCATGACAATTAGGACCTATGACAACAGACATAATGTAATTCGGATCTGTAGGTTGGGAGTTAGAGCCGAAAATGCCTTACACTTAGTCGAAAAATGGCATTCCGGGGACGAAAATTCAAAACAGTCCCCTCACCACTGTATGGCTGTCACGGACAGCTTCCCCATGACAATTAGGACCTGTGACAACAGACGGAATGTAATTTGGACCCGTAGGCTTGAAGTTAGAGCCGAATATGCCTTAAACTTACTCGAAAAAGGGCGTTCCGAAGGCAAAAATTCAAAATAGCCCCCGAACCACCGTGTGGCTCTCACAGAAAGTTTCCCCATGACAAATAGGACTTGTGACAACTGACGAAATGTAATCCGGACCCGTAGGTTGGGAGTTACAGCCGAATAAGCCTTAAACTTACTCGAAAAAGGGCGTTTCAGGGGTGAGAAGAAATGACACCACCTTTGATTTATTCATTATTTTAAGGGGTGTGGTTGTGAGGGGTTATCTTGATTTTTTTTTTTAACAAATTACAGCCAATAATGGATATTATATATGTTGTATGTATGCATGTATCTATGTAGGTTTGCAGTCCCTCAAAAAATGGCCATGGAAAATAACAGTCCAAAAAAAAAAAAAAAATCCAAACAATAACATCTATGGTGTTGGTAATGCTGGGAAAGCAACTGTGTGAAGCCTAAATTTTCACAACCCTCTGAACTTTCTTCCCTCACAAACCCCAAGGCACATGAATAAAACTAGTTTTGTTTTTTTATGTCATTGATACGATTTTAGAACAGTTTCCATTACCATATCAAGGTAAAATGAATGCAAAAAGAGATATACATAGTCATACTTTGATCATATAGTTTTTTCTAAATAGCACCTGCACCAAACAATGAGTCATCTTCAACCCTGCTAGGATGCTACTTGTCACCCATCCTGTTTAATCCAAATCCTTATCTCCAATAGGCTCTCCAAGAACCTATTACATTAGAATCAGACATTAGCACAGTTAACCCTTTGTTTTCTTCTCTTTTGTCCTCAATGCATGTTTATTGTTGTTGTTAATTTGCTGCTAGAAGTGTTACTAACTTCGACGACACAGGTTGCCAGAAGATTATGTTCCCTGTTCTAAAGAAGGATGGGGTCAATAAATGTCAAGTTTTGGAAAATGTAAAAAAGGTTGGGGCCAACTGTCATTCAACTTTCATCACCATGATGACCATTGAATGCAACATACTACTACAAATTATTCTTAGTCAAAGTAATTCTTCCCTACCCACAAATGATTGAACATACAGTAAAAATCATCTTTTTTAAAACACTTTCCATTAGAGGTGATTGTGTTAGCCTATTATATGTCTTTGTCCTCAGATTCCATTGGATTTCATGGGATGTCCTTTTCTGCATTCTTTACTTCAATCTCATATGCTTTTCTTTGCTTCACTTTTCTTTTCTTTTCTTTTTAGCTTTTTTTATGAAGCTGAATGTCCTTTTCCATCTCTAATATATTTCTTCATGGGCTGCAAAATGCTCAACAACCCTTAATGTGGGATTCTCTGATGTGTTGAATCTTGCAATTGTGGTTTAAGTTAAACAATTGCTGAGCATTTATTCTCGTCAATAAATTAATAATTTTATTAATGACTTCAGACTGACTAACAAACATCAGTGTTATTGGCGTAGTAACCTATTCTTGAGCTACCTCAGGATGTGTTTGGACAATTTAAGAAAAATATTAAAAAGAACAAGAAAATAAAAGAAAATAGAGAAGGCATTGTACTTCAGTTCTTATATTAAAATAATGGAACTATTAATAATCTCGGGCTTAAGAAAAACTCGGGTTATATAATGTAGGTGGGTATTATTAATAATAAGAAAAAAGGGCATTTCGGGGGTGAAAATTCAAAACAGTCTCCGAACTACCATATGACTCTCACGGATAGCTTCCCCATGACAAATAGGACTTGTAACAACTGGCGGAATGTAATTTGGACTTGTAGGTAGAGAGTTAGAGCCAAATACGCCCTAAACTTACTCAAAAAAGGGCGTTTCAGGGGCGAAAATTCAAAACAGCCCCCGGACCACCGTGTGACTCACACGGACAGTTCCCCCATGACAAATAGAACTTGTGACAATTGACGGAATGTAATCCGGACCCGTAGGTTGGGAGTTAGAGCTGAATACGCCCTAAACTTAGTCGAAAAAGGGTGTTTCGGGGGCAAAAATTCAAAACAGCCCCCCGAACGACTGTATGGCTCACACAGATAGCTTGTAAGATTTCTAGATGAATTGTATATACAACTTGTATCTTTGATTACAACCAAACCTTAAATTTATATAGCCCTAACTTCTAAACCAAACAGGAGAATACAATCAAGCCTCTAATAGGACTCTAATACAATCACTCCTCTAATAGGACTCTAAGATTCACAATATATTCACACCCCCACTCAAACTCAAGGTGTTTTAGCAGAAAATACTGAGAGTTTGCTAAGAAGAAATCGAAACCGAGCGGTAGTGTGAGTCTTGGTGAAGAAGTCGGCAAGCTGCAAAGCCGAAGAGATGAAAGGTAGCGAGATAGAAGCCGACTGCAGATGCTGGCGAACAAAATGACAATCAATCTCAATATGTTTTGTCCGCTCATGGAAGACAGTATTATGGGCAATCTGAACAGCACTGCGGTTGTCACAATAGAGAGAGGTTGGAGAAGACTAAGAGACACCCAAATCAGACAAGAGACAACGAAGCCAAACAACTTCAGCAGTGGCATGAGCCATAGCACGATACTCAGCTTCGGCAGTAGAACGAGCAACAACTGATTGTTTCTTGCTTTTCCAAGAGATCAAGGAATCACCAAGAAACATACAGAAACCAGACGTAGACTTGCGATCAGTAACATCACCAGCCCAATCAGAGTCAACATAGGCCACCAAGTCCAAAGAGGAAGTAGAGGACAACAGTAAACCCTGAAAGATGGTACCCCTGAGATAGCGAAGAATGCTAACCAAAGCAGCCCAATGGGTAGAGTGAGGAGTAGAAACGAACTGACTAACCACATGAACAGCATAAGCAAGATCAGGGCGAGTGACAGTCATAAACTTAACAACCCACAAGTTCACGATATAAAGTGGGATCATCTAGAGGGACACCATCAGTAGAGTTAAGCTTCACATTAAGCTCAATAGGTGTATCAGAACCTTAGTATCAGTAAGACCAGCACGATGAATGACTTCATTAGCATACTTGGCTGAGACAGAAAATAGCCTTTTGGAGAGAAGCAACCTCAATACCAAGAAAATACCGTAATGGACCCAGATCTTTCATTTCGAAGGTACGGAAGAGATGCTGCTTAACCTCAGAGATAGCAGAAGAGTCAGAGCCAGTGATGATCATATCATTCACATAGAGTAAGAGAGCAACAAAACCAGCCGATGTATGTCTTAGAAACAAAGCAGAGTCGGAAGCAGAAGGATGAAACCCAAGCTCGGTAACAGTAGTCTGAAAGCAATCATACCAAGCACGAGGAGACTGCTTCAGACCATACAGAGTACGCCAAAGACAACAAACCTGGCCAGAGGAATGGTGAAGGCCAGGGGGAGGATGCATGTAAACCTCCTCAATGAGATGGCCATTAAGAAAAGCATTCTTAACATCCATCTGATAAAGAGGCCAAGATCGAATAGCAGCGATAGAGATCAACGTACAGACAGTAGTCATCTTGGCAACAGGAGCAAATGTCTCCTCATAATCAATTTGGCAACCAGACGAGCTTTGTAGCACTCAAGAACCCATCAGAATGAGTCTTGACTTGTAGACCCATTTGCAACCAACCAAGTTCTTACTAGCAAAAAGGAACCAACTCCCAAGTACTAGTTTTCTGTAGAGCAGACAACTCATCTCCATAGCTTGAACCTAATGAGGATCCTGACATACCTCTTTATAAGACTGAGGTTTGAAAAAGAGTGAATAGCAGACAAAAAAGTATGATAGGAAGTAGAAAAACACGTATTAAACCAACCCAACCTGTTTGGAGGATGACGCGCTCGAGTAGGATATCGGTGTTCAGCTGGATCGGTGTCGTCAGAAGCAGAAGGAGCAGCAGCAGAGGTAGAAACAGTCGGTGGAGGAGGAGCCTTGCGACGAGAATAAACTAATAATGGAGGAGGAGGAGGAGAAGCCGGAGAAGGAGAAACAACTAGAGGTGAAGTAGGAGGAGAAGATGGAACAAGCTCAGGAGGAATGGTGGAGATGTATTCATTAGACGAGACCTCAGAAGGAAATGGGTCAATGTGAACCAAATCCTCTTTGGAAACTGGAGCAGTGAGAGGGGGAAGCTGAAAGTAAGACAGACGTTCGAGAAAGGCAACATGACGGGAGACATAAAGGCGACGAGAGACAGGATCATAACAGCGGTAGCCTTTCTGAGTAAGACTATAACCCAAAAAGACACAAAAAACAGACCGGCACTGAGTTTGGTTCTATCTTTAAGAGGAAGGAGGACAAAACAAGCAGACCCAAAGACATGCAGGAGGGAATAATTTGGAGGTTGGGAATACAGAGCCTCATAAGGAGATCGACTGGAGAGTAAGGGAGTCAGCATGCGATTAAGGAGGAAAGCAGCAATAAGAATTGCCTCACCCCAGAATGGTGCCGGAACAGAGGCAGAGAGAAGAAGAGATCGAGCTGTCTCAAGAAGATGCCGGTGTTTACGCTCAGCACGACCATTTTGGGCAGGTGTATCAGTACAGGAGGTTTGGTGAATGGAGCCCAATTTGGCCAAATACTCACAGAATTCAGTTTTAAAGTATTCCCCATCCAAGTCAGACCGGAGTATTTTAATTGTCGCCCCAAACTGTGTAGTGATCATAGACTGAAAGGTACAATATATCTGGTAGAAGTCAGATTTATGAGCCATAAGAAAAACCCAGGTATAGCGGGTACAATCATCAACAAATGACACATAATACGCAGAACCCCCTTTAGTGAGAACAGGAGAAGGTCCCCAGACATCAGTATGTACAAGAGAAAAAGGGGTAGCAGAAATAGAAGTACTGTTATTAAAAGGTAAAGCTGTCATTTTAGCAAGTTTACACCCTCGACACTCATTAATTTGACTAGGAAAAACTTTACCCAATAATCCTGACTGAGCTAAAGACCGCAAGCGGTCAACAGACAAATGACCTAAGCGAGAATGCCATAAATAAAACTGAGTCGACTGAGAATCTAACTAAAAAGATGAAAGTGTAACGGGGGAGGTAGACTGAGGAAGATGCAGGCTTTCCACCACATAGAGATCTTCAACTCTACGGTCGATCCCAATCTGCTTCTTGGATACCCAATCCTACACACAACAGACAAAAGAAGAAAAGATAACATCAAAACTAGAAGCATCAAGCTGACTGATAGAAAGCAAGCTAACAGACAGTTGAGGAACATAAAGAACAGAGGGAATAGTAACAGCAGACATAGCAGAGGGTAAAACAGACCCAATAGATAGGACATACATACTAGACCCATTAGTAGTATTGATAGTAATAGGAAAGGGAGGGGGATACAATTTTGGAGTAAGGAAATGTGAGGAGTCATATGATGAGAGGCACCAGAATCAAAAAGCCAGACAGAGGAAGGAATACCTGAAGAGGACCCAAGCAAACCTGAATGAGGAGAGGTAAGAGCAAAGCAGAGGAAGAATGACTGAGAGGTGAACCAGAGATGCTGAAGCTGAGCAATTTGAGCACTCAAGGAAGCCAAGTCAAGATCAGAAACCGGGGCAGAGACAGTATAAGCAGCAGGAGGGCGAAAAGTACTTGGAGCAGGACCTCGACTGTGGTTGAGGCGACTGAGAAGACTGAGCAGACTGACGGCCCTTATTGGGATAGTTGTACTTCCAATGGCCCTTTTGATGGCAAAAAGCACACCCATTAGAGGCTAGTGGCCCCTTTTTGGATTTTGCATTGGCCTGAAACTGATGAGGTGGGGGGTTCGGTAGCAGAGGAGACGAAGTAGGAGCCAAGAAGACAGATGAAGACAGAGTCTGACTGGCCATCTTAAGACGGGTTTCCTCGGAGAGGAGTTCACGAACAATAGCATCCACAGAGGGGAGAGGAGACCAATGAAGGATGCCACCATAGATAGCCTCATATTGAGAGGAGAGAGCCGTTAAGAATTGCACTAAACGACCTTGCTCCTGAAACTCAACATAAGCGTCAAGTGTCTTGAGGCTAGATGGTTCCATGAGAGCCAGCTGATCCCAGAGGCTTGTCATCTCAATGTAGAAGTCTTGAATAGACAGATCCCGCTAACGAGCTCCCTGAATAGTTGTTTCCAACTCATACCGTTTGGCAAAGTTAGACTGCTGATAAACACTTTGTAAGTAATCCCACACCTCTTTGGCAATGCTATATTTAGAGAACATCATCCCGATCCGGTCATCTACAGAGTTATGGAACCAGGTCAAAACTTGAGCATTATCACAATCCCAACTGTCACAGGAACTCAAATAGTCTTCTTCTTTGGGATCTGATGGACGAAGAATAGAACCAGAAACATATCCCCATTTTTTTCGACCGAGAAGAAAATTTCTCATAACATTAGACCAATAAGCATAGTTGTCACTTGTAAGCTTACATTTAATAGCTTGGATTTTATCTTCCGACATTGTAATGAACCAGAAGTAAAGAAGAGGACTAATGGGACAAAGTATAATAAATAAAAGAATGCTGGGTCAAACTGAAATAAGCCTAAAATAGGGTTTAATAACCCAAGTTGGTAATCAGAAGTACACCAATCTGTTAATCTGAGAACTGGAATCAGAGAAAGAGACGAGAGGAATCAAGAGAGAGAATCAAACAAGGCTCTGAGTCGTATGAGGGCTAAATAGAAGGAGAAGTGCCGAAGTCGAGGTTGAAGCCCTAATCGCAACTTGAACTCATGAACAGATGAGTCACGCCAAAGAGGAGACGACTCAAAGAGCGAGACAACTTGAACTTGCGCACAGATGGGTCATGCCAGAGAGGGAGACGACTTGGGCCAGAGCGAGAGCAACTTCACGACCACCAATCATGAAGCAGTGAACCAGAATTCCGACGACAAGGGTTTTGGCAGACTGAATCAAAAACGGAGGTAGGGTTTCAGTAGCTCTGATACCATGTAAGATTTCTAGATGAATTGTATATAAAACTTGTATCTTTGATTACAACCAAACCTTAGATTTATATAGCCCTAACTCCTAAACCAAACAGGAGAATACAATCAAGCCTCTAATAGGACTCTAATACAATCACTCCCCTAATAGGACTCTAAGATTCACAATATATTCACAAGCTTCTCCATGACAAATAGGACTTGTGAGAACTGACGGAACGTAATTCCGACTCCTAGGTTGGAAGTTAGAGCCGAATACGCCCTAAACTTAGTAGGAAAAGGGCGTTTCGGGGGTGAAAATTCAAAACAGCCCCCGAACCACCGTGTGGCTCACATGGACAGTTCCCCCATGACAAATAGGACTTGTGACAACTGACGGAATGTAATCCGAACCCGTGGGTTGGGAGTTAGAGCCGAATACGCCCTAAACTTAGTCGAAAAAGGCATTTTCGAGGGCGAAAATTCAAAGCAGCCCTTGATCCACCGTGTGACTCTCATGGATAGCTTCTCCATGACAATAAGACTTGTGACAACTGACGGAACGTAATTCAGACCCGTAGGTAGAGAGTTAGAGCCGAATACGCCTTAAACTTACTTGAAAAAGAGCTTTTCGGGGGCAAAAATTCAAAACAGCCTCCGAACGACCGTGTGACTCTCACAGATAGCTTCCCAATGACAAATAGGACTTGTGAGAACTGATGGAACGTAATTCGGACCTGTAAGTTGGGAGTTAGAGCCGAACACGCCCTAAACTTAGTAGAAAAAGGGCGTTTCGGGCGGCAAAAATTCAAAACAGCCCCCGAACCACCGTGTGGCTCACACGGACAGTTCCCCCATGACAAATAGGACTTGTGACAACTGACGGAATGTAATCCGGACCCATAGGTTGGGAGTTAAGAGCCGAATACGCCCTAAACTTAGTCGAAAAAGGGCGTTTCGGGGGCGAAAATTCAAAACAACCCCCGAACGACCGTGTGGCTCACACGGATAGCTTCACCATGACAAATAGGACCTGTGAGAACTGATGGAACGTAATTTGGACCTGTAGGTTGGGAGTTAGAGCCGAATACGTCCTAAACTTAGTCGAAAAAGGGCGTTTTGGGGGTGAAAATTCAAAACAGCCCCCGAACCACCGTGTGGCTCACACGGACAATTCCCCCATGACAAATAGGACTTGTGAAAACTGACGGAATATAATCCGGACCTGTAGGTTGGGAGTTAGAGTCGAATACGCCCTAAACTTAGTTGAAAAAAGGCGTTTCGGGGGTGAAAATTCAAAACAGCCCCCCCAACGATCGTGTGGCTCATATGGATAGTTTCGCCATGACAAATAGGATTTGTGAGAATTGACGGAACGTAATTCGGACCCATAGGTTGGGAGTTAGAGCCGAATACGCCCTAAACTTAGTCGAAAAAGGGCGTTTCGGGGGTGAAAATTCTAAACAGCCCCCGAACCACCATGTGACGCACACGGACAGTTCCCCCATGACAAATAGGATTTGTGACAACTGATGGAATGTTATCCGGACCCATAAGTTGGGAGTTAGAGCCGAATACACCCTAAACTTAGTCGGAAAAGGGCGTTTCAGGGGCGAAAATTCAAAATAGTCCCCGAACGATCATGTGGCTCACACGGATAGCTTCACCATGACAAATAGGACTTATGAGAATTGACGGACCATAATTCGGACTCGTAAGTTGGGAGTTAGAGCCGAATACGCCCTAAACTTAGTAGGAAAAGGGCTTTTCGGGGGCAAAAATTCATAACAGCCCCCGAATACGCCTTACACTTAGTCAAAAAACTTGCAACACTTAGTTTAAAAAGCGACAACTTTATGAAAATAACATCTACATATTCTAATAATTGCCTTTATATATTTAGGATGAAAAATTATATATTACATTGTTTGTGCAATTGGTTGGAATAAATATTGCATGATACATATATATATATATATATACTTTCTTTTATTTCCAAGAAGACATTTCTTGATTGTTCTACCTTAAATGCATGTTAGAACATGTTCCATATGGCTAACAGAATTGATATTTTGTAACCAATTCTAATGTTTCGTTTTTTGTTTTTCTTTGTAGATGGCTTTGTTGCGTGGACTTGTGAATAATCCATATTGGTGTATGGAGAAGAATTTTCACTTTTGTGTAGAACTAATATAATACTTTTGTCGTCCTCAGCTTTTGTGTAGTTCATTATTACTGATACAGAAAACTTTTGGCAATCAACAGATAATGACTGTCATAGTACATAGATCACCTTCTATCGTGGTACATATATGCCATTTGTCGGCGTACATATAGGACGTTTTGTCATGGTCCATAGAAAACTTTTGTCGTGGTACATATATCACCTTTTGTCGTGGTACAGATTACGATGGTAATATGTACCATGCCAAATGGTAATTTCGCTTGGTAGTAAATGTATTTTTTATATACGGAGGGCTTTGATTTTTGTATGATATATTTTGTATGAAATTATTATTTTAGTTTGGACAATAGTTGATTTGTATAGACTTTGACATTTAAAGCTATTTATTTTTGGTATATGGATGCAGATTGTGGAATGATTGATAGTATGTACCATTTTGTTTATAAACATATTACAGGTTGCATTGAATATAGACAGGTTGTGGAGAAATTATAATTTTGCGATAAAACATAATATCATGTTTTTGGCGACTAAACAATTAGTAGCTAAAAAGAAATTGGGAAAAGACATTTGGAGACTAAAAGTTTTGTAGCAAAAAAAAAAGGACATTTGGCGACTAAAAGTTTAGTAGCCAAAAGAAAATCAAACATTTAGCGACTAAAATATTTCATAGCTAAAAACAAAAAACTAAAGGATAAAAACACGTTTGCTGACTAAAATTTTAGTAGCCAAAAAGGTAAAACTTTAGGCGACCAAATATTTAGTAGCCAAAAGAGGAACTCTTTGTCGACTAAAAATTTAGTTGCCGAACTAAAAATTTAGTAGCCAAAGATGTGGGACTTTCAGCGACTAAATTTTTAGTAGCCAAAAGAAGAACTCTTTGTCAACAAAAATTTTAGTAGCTAAAAATGTGAGACTTTAGGCGACTAAAAATTTGGTCGCCGAAAAGGGTCTAATTTAATTTAATGTCCAACCTTATGGCGACTAAAATTTTAGTCAGGAATTGTATACATTTGGAGACTAAAATAATTTTAGTTGCTAATTACCTTTACCGACAATTTTTTGGCGACTATTTTTGCGACCAAATAATTTAGTCACTAAAACAATTCGGCGACTAAAAATTTAGTCGCCAAAAGTGAAAATTCTTATAGTGAATGTGATATGTAACACTAACAGAAGTACCACGCATTATTTGAATATGAATATGAATATGACTCTGTTTCTATTACGAATACAAGCATGACTATGTTTCTGATTTGATAAGGGATTTGAAATTTGATTTTGAATCTGTTATGGACGTCATTCATTAAAATCTTTAATCTGTTATTATTCACTGAGCTCCAGTTCACTGTATTATTTATGTATGTAGGTGATCAGGCGCGTGACCAGGCCTAGAGCTTCTGCCTAGACTCTGTTGTGTCAGCCAACCTATGTGTCTCCCGTGGAAGTTCTAGATATGTCTAGTGGTTATGGCTATGTGCATAAAATTCAAGTTTTGTTTTCTTGTTTGGTTAAACAAGTCTTTGTTTATTTTGTAAATAGGGCTAAGTCCATTTTTGTCTAATATGTATATATATGATAACGTAAGAACGATGTGTAGATATGTATATAAAATGTTTAAAATTTTTCTGTCTCATATAAGTCTGCACAGCTCAATGGTTGTTTTTAATTTGTTATTTGCTTCCACTAGCCCCTAATATTATGTTAATTCGTCTCAGAGGCCTTCGGTAATTCCAGGATTACTGACCAGTTATGATGTTAAACCTATAGGGGCGGGTTTGGGTCGTGATAGTGCCCATTCCACATGGTGATTTAACTCCAATCATCAAAACTATTGATGAATCACATTGGATTTATAAAATTTTAGAAGAAAATTTTAGTGAAAATCTATTAAAACTGATGTGTATAAGCCCACAAAGGCCATGAATCACTATAAACAACCCAAGCCCATCGCTTGGAGCCCAATACATAACCCAGCTGGTGAGATCCAGAACAGCTAGAATCCAACATGGCATAAAGAGCCAATGACATTCAGACACATGGCAGGTGAAGGACGAGCCACATCAGCAGACAAAGATCTGCAAAGTTATTGCCACTGCACATCACCATTAATGCAGCCCATCACAGCATTTATTACGACAACACCTCCCCGTCGGAACAGGACCCCCTTACCCTGAACAAGGTAAGCTACAGCATAGACTTTCGGCGAGGAGGGCAGGTCGGAAGGGACAACGAAATGATTACTAAAGGATATAAGCAAACGTTGAAGACAAGAAGAAGGTTAAGCTTTTCTATCTCCAATCTCTCTCTCTACATTCTACTCCTCTTTCTAACGTGCTCGTCGGAGGGTTCACTGGGGGACTACCCCGTTCCCCGTTGAACTTGTTTGCAGGTGACTCGGTGGGCTAGACCATTTCTACGTGGGCCTGAGGAGCTTGGACAAGTCCGATCCATCCACTGGAACAAAGAGGAGCTTGGACAAGTCCGATCCATCCACTAGAACAAAACTGCACTATCAGTTGGCGCCGTCTGTGGGAACTTGGTTTATCCGTGCGCCAGTTGTGTTCATTGTCGCCGGAGACCCTGTCCCAGTAACCTTTTCCTCTCACCTATCAAAGTGTATGGTCACGACTAGATCCATAGCTTCTCACCATAATGCTGCCGATCATCAAACCGACCCTCCCAATCCAAATAACCCACCACAGTATTTCATCAAGCTTACCAACAGCATTAACCGCATGGCCGAGCAAAACCAGGCCCTGATCAATGCTTTACTCCAAAGAAACCTCCCCATGCCTCCTCCACCACCTCCAGATATTCCACTCAACCAAGAATGAGCCCCAGGCGATACTGTCCCGCAACCCTATCCACCCAACTTGGAAGGTTTGCAACCTTCTCTCCCACATATAAATCCACCTCCTCCACCCCCACATCCATCGGTTATAGCACCAGCCCCTGAAGGGGAAGCCAGCAGCGTCCAGCCCCTGTTTCCCTCCGGGGGTGACAACGTTCCCCTCTGGGACGCTGAACTTCGAGCCATGAAGCTCCAACTCCAAGGGGTCATGCAGAACATCCAGCATAAACCCTCTACCACGGCAAACTCACCATTTGTTGCTTCCATCCGGGACAAACCTCTGCCCGCCAAGTTCAAGATGCCCACCATTGATTCTTTTGACGGTACGACGGATCCAGTCGACCATCTGGAGACCTACCGAACCCTCATGATCCTCCATGCTTTCCCTGACGAGATCATGTGTCGAGCTTTCCCCGTGACACTGAAGGGGTCAGCTCGACTGTGGTTCAGCCAGTTACCGGCAGACTCCGTCTCCACTTTTCAGCACCTCAGTGACTCTTTCCTGAGCCATTTTATTGGAGCCCAGCGCCAGCGACGCCCGGCCACCCAACTCCTCAACATTCGTCAGACCGAGGGGGAATCGCTGCGCAGCTTCGTTACCCGCTTCAACACCGAAGCCCTGCAAGTAGCGGAAAACGACGACAAGGTCATCCTCACGGCTTTCATGGCCGGTCTGCGGTCGTCCGATTTCCTTTTCTCCCTCTCTAAAAACCCCCCGACCTCCATGGCAGCCCTACTCTCCAAAGCCCAAAAATACATGAATGCTGAAGATTCACTGGCCGCTCGGCAGGATCCAATAACTAAAAACCCGACCCCCAGAGACAAGAGAAAAGACTCAGAACCCAGGAACGCCCAGTATAATAGCCAAACACCCCACTATAACGACCGACCCCCCGAGCTGACCGGTCGGCACCCGCCCGACCGCCCGGTCGGTTCGAGCGGTACACACCCCTCAATTCTCCCATGGAACACGTCCTCAATCAGATCCAACGGGACTACCCCCTCAAATGGCCCCTGCCTTCACGAACCCCTTCCAATCGGAAAGATCAGTCCAAATATTGCCGTTTCCACCAGGACCATGGCCATAACACTGACGAGTGCATTAACCTCAAAGATCAGATCGAGACCTTCATACGTCAGGGACGTCTTAGCCGGTTCACGGACACCCGCCCTCAGCAGAGGCAAAGAACCGAGCCCCTCAGAAACAATCGCCGGCGCACCCTACCCCGGCAGCCAGCCCCACCTAACCAAGGCCATGATCGCCCTCCGCAACAGCCTCGACCGCCAGGTAATCCCCCTCCACCAGTTGGAGAGATCAGAGTTATTTCAGGCGGCCTTGCTTGGGGGACCATCCCGCTCAGCTCAGAAGGCAGAACTCAGAAAAATAAGGCAGGCTCAGACAAAGCAGTGGCAACGGTGGACCGACCCTCTAAACAGCCGAAACAGTGGACCGAACCTATCACCTTCACGGACGCCGACTGTACAGCATCCGTTACCCACATGATGACCCCCTTGTCATCTCTGCCATCCTCTCCAACTACAAGGTCAGACGAGTTCTCATCGACAACGGCAGCTCTTCAGACATCATCTTCCTCAATTGCTTCCGCCAGCTCAAGATTGGGGAAGAAAGTTTGTCTCCTCTCCAAACCCCTCTGGTCGGTTTCACTGGCGACCGTGTGACCTCCATCGGTTCCATCGATCTCCCTATCACGATCGGCGAATACCCACGGCAGACCACGAAGTTGCTCACCTTCCTTGTGGTCGACTGCCCATCTGCCTACAACATCATCCTTGGCCGCACTGCCCTAAATGCCTTCCAAGCCATCACATCCACCTATCACCTTGCCATCAAGTTTCCCACCGATCTCGGGGTCGGAACAGTCAGAGGAGAGCAGACCGTGGCCAGGGAGTGTTATGTTGCCTCACTCAAAGAAGTCAAGCTGAAGGAGGCAATGATCATCGAAGGACTTGACGTCCGAGATGAGGACGAGCTGGTCAGAGGAGAACCTGTGGAGGAGCTCGTTGAGGTTCCCATCGACCCCACCAACCCAACCAAAACTGCCAAAATCGGCAGCCAACTACCCCCAAGCCAAGGCCGACCTTACTGCCCTCCTGACCGAGCACAATGATGTATTTGCCTGGACCCATTCAGACATGCCGGGTATTGACCCCTCCTTCATAACCCATCGCCTCAGCATCGAACCCCATTTCCGACCCTACCGCCAGAAGCAGCGCATCTTCCATCCGGAGCGCAATACTCTTATTGCAGCAGAGGTCGATAAGCTCCTTGAGGCCCAATTCATCACAAACGTGGACTACCCTAAATGGCTGTCAAACGTGGTCCTAGTCCGCAAGAATAATGGCAAATGGCGACTCTGTGTCGATTACTCTGACCTGAACCGAGCTTGCCCCAAAGACAGCTATCCTCTTCCCCGCATAGATCTGCTGGTCGACGCCACGGCCGGTCATCAGATGCTCAGCTTCATGGATGCTTTCTCTGGGTACAACCAAAACTTGATGCACCCGTCCGACCAGGAACATACCTCCTTCATTACCGACCGAGGTACTTATCACTACCGTGTGATGCCGTTCGGACTAAAGAATGCTGGGGCCACCTACCAATGGTTGGTCAACGCCGTTTTCCATCATCAGATAGGTCGGAATATGGAAGTATATGTCGACGACATGGTAGTCAAGAGCAAACTCTTCACTGATCATCTGACCGACCTGCGAGAGACCTTCGCCACCCTACGCAAGTACCAAATGAAGCTCAACCCAGAGAAGTGCGCCTTCGGCGTAGGATCTGGGAAGTTTTTGGGTTTTATGGTCAGCCAACGCGGCATTGAAGCTAACCCCGAAAAGATCAAGGCCTTGATTGAGATGCAGTCACCCAGAACGGTTAAGGAGGTTCAAAGGCTCACTGGCCGAGTTGCAGCCCTCAACCGCTTCATTTCCGCGCAACAGACAAGTGCCTACCATTCTTCAAAGTCCTTCGGCAAACTTTTGAATGGACAACTGAATCCGAAGAGGCTTTTCAGCAGTTGAAGCAGTGCATGGCCAATCCCCCCTCCTTTCACAGGCAATCACGGGCGAGCCCCTTTTCCTATTTAGCCGTGTCAAGCACCGCAGTCAGTGCGGCTCTTATCAGGGAAGACGGCTCTGTCCAACGGCCGGTCTACTACATCAGTCGAGCTCTCAGGGGAGCGGAGCAGAATTATCCACTGTTAGAAAAATTGTCCTTGGCATTGGTCACCGCCTCCAGACGGCTCCGTCCTTACTTCCAAGCCCATTCCATAGTAGTCCTCACCGACCAACCCTTGAAGAAGGTCATGCAGCAACCAGAACTCTCCGGCAGACTCATGCAGTGGTCAGTGGAACTCAGCCAGTTTGACATCACCTACCGGCCGCGAACAGCAATTAAGGGACAGGCTGTCGCAGATTTCATCCTGGAATTCACTAATCCTATCCCAACCACTGCCCCTCCACCCCCACCAACCCCTACCGAGCCAGAAGACCCTCATTCTTGGACTCTCAACGTCGACGGATCATCCCGCAGGGAAGGTAGTGGGGCTGGCCTCATCCTCACCACCCCTGAGGGCGGTTACTTCAAATGTGCTCTCCGTTTCTTGTTTGCTGCCAGTAACAATGAGGCCGAATATGAGGCATTGATAGCAGGTCTTCGCCTAGCCAGGGATATTGGTGTCAGCCACATCCGGGTGTTCAGCGACTCCCAGCTCATCGTCGGACAAATCACGGGGGAATTCGATGCCAAGGAGGACACAATGCGGGCTTACAGGGACATTGCACTTCCCCTTGTTCGCCTCTTCAATACCTTCCACATCAAGCACATTCCTCGGGCAGAAAACTCCAAGGCAGACGAGATGGCTCAGTTGGCTTCCGCAGACCAGTCCGACCTCAGCCATGGTGTCCGCCTCGAATACCTGTCCCACCCTGCCATTTCCCCCGATCAGCAAGAAGTACAGTTCCTCCAAAACGAGCCCATCCCTTGGGCGTCGGACATCTTTCTATTTCTGACAACGGGGGAACTTCCAGACGACCAACAGCAAGCCGCCAAAGTCAGGGCCCGGTCGTCCAATTACATCCTCGTCAGTGGCATCTTGTACAAACGTGGCTTCTCACGCCCGTATCTGCGATGCCTCAATTCGGCTCAAGCAACCTATGTAATGCGGGAAATCCATGAGGGAGTTTGTGGTAATCATTCGGGCGGCAGGTCTCTAGCCCACAAAATACTCCGTACTGGTTATTTCTGGCCAACTCTCAATCAAGATGCGACAGATTTCGTGCTCAAATGTGATAAGTGTCAACGTTTTGCCAACATCCCCCATGCTCCTCCTACAGAGTTGATCACACTTTGCAGTCCCTATCCATTCGCCAAATGGGGAATCGACTTGGTCGGTCCACTTCCCACCGGCCGAGGCCAGACCAAGTTCGCGATTGTCGCCATTGATTACTTCACCAAGTGGGTAGAGGCAGAACCCCTTGCCACCATTACCGAGCGGAACACAACCAAGTTTATCTGGCAATCGATCGTTTGCAGGTTTGGCATCCCTCAGGCCATCGTCTCCGACAACGGCAAACAATTCGACAACGCCAAGTACAGGAAGTTCTGTGCAGACCTCCAGATTCAACCATGTTTCTCTTCCCCGGTCATCCCCAAGCCAATGGCCAAGTTGAGGTCACCAACCGTTCTCTTCTGAAGATCATCAAAACTAAGCTAGAAGCTGCTAAGGGACTTTGGGCTGAGGAATTACCGAATGTACTCTGGGCTTACCGAACTACAGCTCGGACTCCCACTGGGGAAACCCCTTTCCGCTTAACATACGGCGCTGAGGCGGTTATTCCGGTGGAAGTCGGTCTGCCTACTCCTAGGGTTTTACATCCGGATCCAGCACTAACCGAAGAGCTCCATCGGGCAGACCTGGACCTAATTGAAGAGCTCAGAGAGACCGCTGCTGTCAGATTGGCCTCATACCAACAGAAAATGAGAACACACTACAACCGCAAAGTCCGACCAAGGGAGTTCGCTGAAGGGGACCTTGTCTTGAGAGAAGCAACTCTTGCCACCAAAAATCCGACTGAGGGTAAACTGGCGGCCAAATGGGAGGGACCTTACGTTGTGAAAGCCCGACCACGTCCAGGCACTTACCGACTTCAGGACATGGAAGGTCGAGACCTCCCCCACCCCTGGAACGCTGAACACTTGAAGCGCTACTATCAATGAATTCCTACTTTTGTATTGCTCAGTTGTTGTATTTTCTTTTTGATGCATAATATAAATTTTGATCGATCGGACTACACTGTCCATGACAAGCATTTTATATCTCAGCTATCTGTGTGTTGTCTCAATAACATTTTCTGCAGCACTTAAAAAGCCTCAGCCAGACTGACCGCAAAGCCCAGCCAGACTGAGCACCGCCAGCCTCGGCCAAGACCTCAAAAGCCTCAGCCAGACTGAGCACGAAAGCCTCAGCCAGACTGAGCACAAAAAGCCTCAGCCAGACTGAGCACAAAAGCCTAGCCAGACTGAGCATCAGAAGCCTCAGCCAGACTGAGCACCGCAAGCCTCAGCCAGACTGAGCACCGCCAGCCTCGGCCAGACCGACCGCCAAAAGCCTCAGTCAGACTGAGCACGAAAAGCCTCAGCCAGACTGACTGAGCACAAAAAGCCTCAGCCAGACTGAGCACGACAAGCCTCAGCCAGACTGAGCACTAAAAGCCTCAGCCAAACTGAGCACGAAAAGCCTCAGCCAGACTAAGTACTAAAAGCCTCATCCGGACTGAGCATGAAGCACTCGGCTAGACCCAGCCTCAACCAGCCTAAGCATAACAAGTCTCCGCCAGACCGAGCACCACAATTTCAGGTTCAGACTAAATTACTTACAACGTCAGTGAATCATAGCTTAGCCCCAACTGAGCACGCGTGCAGGACTCGGTCAAAGCCATCTATGCAAACTTCAAGCTTGTGGAATTAGTAGACACACTTAGTCACAATTCCAAGTCCAAGTCTTTACACCACTCTTTGCTTAGTCAAATTCCAAAGACGTTCTTACACGTTTTCTTTACAAGTCAGGTTATTTTCTTCTCAATCAAACTCTTACAAGTCAACCCGTTTCCTTACAAGCCAAGCCCTACTCCAATAAACCACTAATCTCCTTTAGAAATGTGGCAAACACAAACTTATAATTTTATTACATTTTAAGTTTCACTCTGCATTGAGGAGTTCCTAACTTCACTTTGCATTATTACAAGTTCAACTTCACTCTGCATTGAGTTTTTATTACAAGTCCAATTTCACTCTGCATTAAGGAAATTTCAATCCCACTCTGTCTTGAGGAATTCCTAAATTCAGTTTTTATCACAAGTTTTCATCCATTTCAGACGCATAAGCAAAAATAGTCAAATGCAAAACACAACTGAAATTTTATTTATTCACAACTTTGTACATAAGTTCATTACAGCAAAAAAAAAAAAAAAAAAGGAAAACAAACAAAACAAAACAAAAACAATGTCTGTGCAAAGTCTTTCTTCTTCTTCTTCTCCAGTTACTCCTCTTCACTGGAGATGAGGTCTTCTTCTTCAATACCCTCATCCAGGGGGTTTGGACCACATCGTCCTCACCAATTGTTACACTACTGAGGTCTAAGTCTGGGAACAGTTCTTCAGCTCTATGTTGAACATCTTCCAGCCACTGTCCAAGAACTCAGCCATTTCGTGTTTGTAGAAGTCTGATGCTGGAAGCTCTCAATAACTTCTGCTTCAGTTCTGCCTCCAAGCGGTCGTCCTCGATGGCCCGACCCCCCAGACTCTTGCCTCGCCAAGCTGCTGGCGACCGCGGCATCAACTGCCATCTGAAATTCAGCAGACCCTTTGAACTGCTCCACTGCTGCGACGCACAGATCGGGGTAAGCCGCCCTTTCAGAGGCTGCATTTGCCCTCTTTTCGTCCAGCTCCTTCTGCAGGGTCGCCCTTTCAGACGCAGCCTTAGCCCTCTCTTCCTCGAACTCCTTCTTCAAGGCCCTCCCTTTCAGCAGTCGCCTTGGCTCTCTCTGCCTCCAACTCTTTCTGAAGGCTCTCCCTCTCTTCCACTACCTTTGCACGCTCGTCCTCCAGCTCCTTCTGCAGACCGCCAATCTTAACGTCTGCCTCATCTTTCTGCCTGACCAACTCTTCATTGCCGCTCATTGCCTCTTCATGTTGTTCGACTGCGACTGCGCAGGCTTTTTGGGCCTCATCCAACCTCTTCTGCTCGCCAGCCAGTTGGAACTCGAGCAACACAACCTGGCGGCGTGTGTCCTCCAGCTCTACCTTGACTGTTTGCAGATCAGCGTGGGCAGTCTCCCAACTTACACTCTCCTTCTTCAACTTTGCAAGCTGAGTCTTGGCCTCATCTGCCTTAAGTTTTGCAGCCCCCGCCTTTCTCAGCAGAGCCCCTGCTAGGGTGGTTACCTCCATTTGAGCGGAGCATAACCCCCTCAGCAGTTCAGCTTCGTTGAATCTGGATGCTGAGCGCAAGGCTGCCTCTTCTACAATCCCCACCAGGCGGTCTGCCCCTGCCCTAGCTGGGCCTTCTTCTCCCTCCAGCCGCCCCACCACCACACGAGCGTGGTAGATCGCTGTAGTCAGACTGACCCCCCCTCCTTGGGGTGCAGGACCCCCTTGGGGCTGTTCTTCCCTCCTTCGCCCAGGGCCAGTTGCCCCACCTTCTACTTGCACTTCGGGGGCGACCCTCGCGACCCTGCGGCGATCGCCGCCACTACTGGAACCACTTCCATGCCCTCTGAGGCGATGTCCACCACTTCTGGGGCAATCACTTTTCTTGGGGTCTCCTCCACCTCCCCCCCTTCTGCTTCCTTTGCCATACTGGTCTCCTCTACCCTCGCTTCCCTCCTCATCATCTAGGCAGGCCCTTCTTCACTCCGCCTCACTCTCTTCTTCTTCTTCTCCACGCCCAACACCTCCATCTCCTTCAAAGACCTCTCATTCAAAGGGTCTATTGGGGGCGGTCGTGGCACAAATTCGCCTAAGTCTTTCTCCCCCAAGGGTTTGGGGCGAGGTCGAATCCTCTCCCTTGCAATCGGTTTTGGCGGTCGGTCGGCCTGGGACTCTTTGAATTTTTGGGCTTTCGCAAGGATGGTCTGATCCTCCGCCTCTTGAGCCCTCCTCCTTGCCTCCAACTCCGCTCGGTCGAGGTCCCCACCGCTCAGCTGTGGACCCAACCCTGCCTCAAACAATGCAGACGGCTGAACGAGCTCGTCCCATTTGGCCCCTTCTTTCTCCCTCCACTCCTTTACCCTCTTCACCTTCTCCTCTGCTGCTGCTCCCATCTTTGGCTCCATCGACTTGGTGGGCACCTTCCAAATGGTGCGCACTCCAACTCCTCCACTGGCAGAAACATAGAACCACCGTGGTCTCCACCCCTTGATCGACGACGGCAGCCCCACCACCAGCCCTTTCCCTGCTGCTGCCTGCAGAGTGACCCAAGTCTCTTGTTGCCCTGAGGCCTTGTAACATGCGAAGAATTCGTCCACTGTCATGGCCATCCCTTCGTTCGCCTTTGGCCAGGCACTTGCACAGGACAGCAAGATCTTCCACGCATTGGGCATTAGTTGGCCCGGCGCCACCTCCAAACGGTTAGGACATCTACTACCACCTGCGGCAGGGGGCCAGCCTCAGTCCTCTTTCAATGCCTCCTCATAGAGGGCAAACTGCCCTGGCCTGGCATCGGATGGCCTCTCCGTCGACATCGGCAACGATAACTCTATTTCGGCAGGCACCTGGTATTTTTCGCGAATAGCCTCCAAATCCGCTGCAGTAACCGTTGATTTATCTGCCTTTATATGCCAGTGGTCTGGTTCTGCCTGGCTGATTGGCCTCGGAGCCGCTATCATGGTGGAACCATGGGATCGTACCACCACCTCCCCCACCCTCTCCGTCCTATACTGCGCCAACTCCACTGCATCATCATCACCCAGTGGATCCACCCTGGTATTCGCAGTTTCCTCTTGGGCCATTTCAATGGTGTGTCTGCGAATCGTTTCGGATGCAGGTGCAAGGAAATTGAAAAAGTGTTGCAGAGGTGTATCGTGAGCAATAAAGGAATTCACACTTGAAATGTTTTGATTTTTTGTAAACAAGTAGGTGAATCGAATAATGCCAAAAGCCCACGGTTTGCCCGTATTCCAAGGATCCCAATTAATTTTCGCCAGTTTGAAAACTTTTCAAAATCATCCGCCAAAACTGTCTTTTCAACACCCATAATGACCCAACGTTTCATTTTTTATCCAACGCCTAATCTTCCCCCCCCACGAGATGTTGCCATGTGTACGACCACGATCCACTGTCTCTTTCCCTTACCCTGTCTTTTCCACTTCAAATCACCACGTGACACGCCGCCTCTCGAACCCCACGCCCCTCCACCTCACCCTTCGCAGTCGGCCCTCCTCACGGTCGGCCCTCCCTCCCGGCCAACCTTCGCGGTCGCCCTCCTCATGGTCGGCCCTCCCTCCCGGCCAACCTTCGCTGTCGGCCCTCTTCACGGTCGGCTCTCTTCATGGTCAGCCCTCCCGCTCGGCCAACCTCCATGGTCGCCCCTCCTCGTGGTCGACCTTCCCACTCGGCCAACATTCGCGGTCGACCCTCTTCGCGATCAGCCCTTCCACTCGGTCACCCCGCACGGTCGGACCACCTCCCGGTCGGTTCACCCGCTTGGTCACCCCGCCGGTCGACCTCCATACTACCACTCCCTACCATCCTCACCTTCTTCATTACTATTTCCTTCGTTGGACTAAAGCTGCACTCGGGAATGGGGGACTATGATGTGTACAAGCCCACAAAGGCCATGAATCACTATAAACAACCCAAGCCCATCGCTTGGAGCCCAATACATAATTCAGCTGGTAAGGTCCAGAATAGCTGGAATCCAACATGGCATAAAGAGTCAATGACATTTAGACACATGGCAGGTGAAGGACGAGCCACATCAGCAGACAAAGATCTGCAAAGTTATTGCCACTGCACATCACCATTAATGCAGCCCATCACAGCATTTATTACGACAAACACTTCCCCGTCGGAACAGGACCCCTTACCCTGAACAAGGTAAGCTACAGCATAGACTTTCGGCGAGAAGGGCAGGTCGGAAGGGACAGCAAAATGATTACCAAAGGATATAAGCAAATGTTGAAGACAAGAAGAAGGTTAAACTTTTCTATCTCCAATCTCTCTCTCTACATTCTACTCATTTTTCTAACTTGCTCGTCGGAGAGTTCACTGGGGGACTACCACGTTCCCCGTTGAACTTGTTTGCAGGTGATTCGGTGGGCTAAACTATTTTTACGTGCGCTTGAGGAGCTTGGACAAATCCAATCCATCCACAGGAACAAACTGTACTATCAGTTGGGTTCTCATTTTTTCAAAGAATAATAATAATAATAATAATATAATTGAGTGCTACTGAGGTATGCATTTGATTTGAGGTATGCATTTGATTTGCTGAACCTAGGCATCAATGCTTTGTTTTGCTGAAAGGAAACACAATTGAGGGCTTTTATAAGGGCCCTCTGTACACTATGATAAAAAAAATAATAATAATAATAAATAGATCTAAAAAAAATATAAAAAAACAGATCAACAATCACATCACCAAACAAACTCAAAGAAACGACTAATGAAACAAAGAAGTCACTTTGAGTTCATCTTCTTCAACGGTAATACTGTGTTTTGGTGGGGAATTTTGGAAGGAATTTCGAAAAGAAAATGAAAAAGATGGGTGAAATGTGAATAAAACATGCCTATATTTCACATAATTTTATACACCTTTTTTTCTTTCCTTTTCCAAATCCCTCCATAAATTCTCAAACTAAACACAGCATAAAAGGCAAGGAAAATTTATTTATAAAACACAACACTAATGTACATTGACAAAACTAGAAGTCTAAATTCTTTTTTTGTTTTGTTTTGGTACATCGGAAATTAGAAGTCTAAATTCTAGTACACAAATTTACAAACACCAACACAACATCAAATAAAAATGAAAAAAACATAGGATGATAAAAGCAGCATAAAACTTCTAAATTCAGAGAATTTAAATCACTATTTTTGTTTGTAAGAGCCTCAGTTGTTTTCCCCTTTGGCATCGGAAATTCGCATATCATCAAGGCTGCTAAATTCTCCCAAAAGAAACCCATTTTTGTCGATAATCTGCGAACCAAGACCACCACTTTCAGCATCCGCACTTGTCTCTGTACCACCATCATTGGGCGAAACAGGCCCATCTTTCGCAAGCACAGACGAAGGAGACACGACCAGTTCAACACCATTTAGTCCCTTGGAAATCGCAGCAATCCTAGCCTTTTTCTGGTCCAGCTCGATCTTCTTGGCGAGATAGACTTCATAGGCCTTTTCGGCGGTGTTGAAAGTGCCCAACCAGAGGCGAATTTTGTTAATGGGGTCTCGAATCTCAGCAGCCCATTTCCCCCATTTCCTCTGCCGAACCCCCTTGTAAGGACTCTTCGAATTCGATTTCGAAGATTTAATCGAAGCCCTCTTCTTTTTTTTGGGAGGGTTTTTCTGGGCCGTTGTTCCTTCAGAAGGAACGACATCCTCGAGATCAATTTGATGAATGATTCGCTTCTTATCTATCCTCACACCATGTTCTTCGTCCGAAGAACAATCAGTTGCGTCTGGGTCGGAGCAGATTACTCTAAGCTTTCTCATGATTTTTGATCGCTAATTTTCCTCTCACTCACAGAATGAATTTGTACATCAAATTCAACATTATATATAAGCCGACATAGAGGTATCTATCTGTGTATGTATGTGTATGTGTATGTGTATGTATGGGTATATGTGAGAGCTTACATAGAAAGCAAAACCAAACCCTCCTTCTGAAGAGGCCTTCGCAGAAGAAGATAAGGTGGAGTTGGGGTTTTGCAACGGAATATGCCAAAGTTGAACCGGATACAGACCGTAATACCCCATCTCTACATGGGCTTTTGTGGTAATTCATCCCTTGTGAGTACGTAGGATTAAAAATAAAAATAAAAAAATTCAACAAATGGAGTTAATATAGAGCGCTGCTATTAGCGCTTATCATTTTTGTTTGAGCTCCTACACTTTTTTATTTTTTTTTTACAATTTTATCCTAACACCAATTTAGGCTGAGTTTGGCATCTTTAAAAAAAGCAAAAAAGTCAAAAAGTCACTATCCTATTTAAGTCACATCACCTTATTTAAGTCATATCACATCTTTACCACATCACTTCAAACCCAACCCATATTTCATAAAAAGTCAAAAAGTGCACTTATTTAGAACATCCCAAACAACCCTTTACATTTTTATCCATCTTCATCCTTCCAATCCTAGCCCTAACCATCCACCTCCACTTCACTCCAGTCGGCCGGCAGCCTTCTCTCTCTCTCTCTCTTCTTCTTTGTCTTCTTTTTCTTTAGCAAATCAGACCACCCTCCCACCACCTCTCACCACTGCGACACATAACCCTTTTAAATCCTAATTTCTTTGTGACAACGGAGATGGAGGACTGGGTCGCCATCTAGATCTGGTAAGCAAATGGGTCAGCTTCCTCCACGTGAACTTTCCTCCAGGCGTCAGGTTCTCTCTTCTCCTCTCTCTCTCTCTCTCTCTATATATATATATATATATATCTATATCTATATCTATATGGCACATATATAATAGCTACAGTGAGACTCGTTGAAGAAGAAGAAGAAGACAGACATGGATCGAGAAGGAGGATTCGACGGATCTTGTTACTACTCCATCCTCAGGATTCGTAAGGACGCCTCATTTTCCGACATTGCACAGCTTATCCAAGCTCGCTTTGGTACTCCTCCCGATTTTAAATTCTCTAATTTCATCCTTATATACAAATTCATATATAGATATATATATATATATAATTTGTACTTGAATGTGTATGTGTATGTGTATGTGTTTGATTGATGATTTTGGTGATTGTTTTGCAAAAATGGCACCCCGACCGATGGGCGAAGAACCATCTACGGTGGCCGGAGAAGCGAACCGAAGATGGTGGTTGGAAGTGGGGGTTAGGGATTGGGTTTGGGTTTGGGTTTGGGTTTGGGATTAAAGATATAATTGGTATTAAGGTAGGGGTTTAAAGAAAAATAAAGGCTTTTCATTTTGTTGGGTGAGGGGTTCAAAGAAGTGGGGGGATCAAAGTAAAAAATGGTGGGGCAAATAGCAACTCTCTTAATATAATGTTCAGGTTTAAAATTTAGTTTCAGTTTTGATTGTTTATGTGACGAATTAATCTCTAATGAGTTTTTAACGAGTTGAATTTGAGTAATTTCATTTTTCATAAAGCTTAGTTTGAAAGTTTAACGAGTTTAAAATTGTGTTCAAGATTGATTTATTTTTATAAAGAGTCGATCTTGAACTAGTATTTAATGAGGCGAACATGAGTTGAGTATGAATAATTTAATTCGTTTAACAACCCTACCTAACAAGGATGCTTAATTTATTGTGTTTGGCTTTGGTCGAGGCCCATAAAACTTATTTTAATGATCTGAACCGTTTTTTTATAGAGCTCTTCATGTATATCATTTATATAAAATTATGTCGATTCAATAATCGTAATATGTTTAATTATCACGTTTCTCATCAAAACATAAATGGTCTATTTTCATAAATATACTTGTCGTCTATTTTTTTAGCCATATTTGTTATAAATTGAACATGTTACGATTATCATATTAAACTTCTTTTTTTTTTGTAGATATACGCAAAGGAATCTACAAAATGAACCGTTCAAATCATCGAAACGGGATCCGTGGTAGGCTAGAGGGAAGCCTTGCCTTAATTTATTCGTACATGTCAATTTTTTATTTGTTACATTGCAAGTAATGTTACAATGAACATGTTTATATACCACATTTATTTTATCATATGATATGTGTTGGAAAATAATGGTTTTTCAGCAACTTTAATTCGAAATTAAAGTGGGACCCAACCGTCGGTTGAGGTGGGTCTGAGTAGTTTTGCATTCTCTCAAGTGAGAAGATTACAATATAAAAATGATGGGCCGAAAACCATTGAGAATTGAATGAGAAATTGCCCCATGAAGTTAGCTTCATGAAAGAGTTAATGGGGTTTGTAACTTCTGCCTTTATTGCAGAGTTTAATAGTGCATTAATGGGGTTTGTAACCCCTGCCTTTATTGCAGAGGTTAATGGTGCATTAGTGACCAGCCATAAAGGCTGGAGGCTTCTCCTCTCTCCCCTATACATGTATAAATTGAGCCCTCCTGTCAAGTCTCAAACACAGAAATTGTTTCTTCCATTCTTTAGTCAGTTTGCCCAAAAGTTCCTACTGTGAGAGAGTGCTGCCACTGTTTTTGTTCGCTAAGCTAGACGGAGAGTGCTTCTGCCGTGTTCGCTAAGCTAGACGGAGAGTGCTTCTGCCGTAGCTTTTGACCGTCGTATCCTGGGAGACAGACGCCGGGATTCCTCAAGCACTCAACCCGTGAGGGGTGTGAAATCTGTTTTAAGGAAACTGCTACCGTGCAGGCTTCGGTTTGGTTTCTTTATCATTTATTGTTTGTATATTTCTGTTGAAATTTAGTTGTAATTATCAGCATATGTTCTTGGTATATAATTTTGATTTCTTCATAAATCTATTTAATTAATTTCAGAATTTGAACAACAAGCTTAAAACAGATTTTTTATATATTTTCTATGAAATTGATCGAATAGATTTATATAGACAATTAGGTTAGCTTTGTATAATGTTACTAGGAACTGTTGCAGAATTGCTCACTATTTCAATGATTGTAAATTATGCAATGTTATTCTCTAATTGCTTAGTTTAATTAGAATGCTCTATCATAATTTGCATACTTAATTATATTAGTACGATCTTATTTTATACGTATGGTTCATCATTCCCCTACCATGTTTCGCATGAATTTTAAGGTTATAAAATATAATTTATGGATGTTGCAAGTTTTGACATGTTATTTAGTTTCTAGCTTTTAGTTTTCTTACATGATTTAATCTTTAGAATTATTTACATGTTAATTGCTCAATGATTATTGTTTTGTAACAAGCATATATAATTTTGCCTATTAAAATGTTTGTAACTTGTTTATATTTATGTACATAGTTAATGTATAAATTAAACTATCAATTTAATCTTTTGGAGTTTTAGTTTTATAATTTTACATACTTATGGAAGTAACAAATTAGGAGTTTACTGTTTTCTATGCACATGTATTTGCACAGTTTCATTAGGCTGCCTTTGATGACTGGATCTCTAGCATATTTGGATAATCTGATTATATGAGTACTAATTTAGTTTTGTATCTTAGCATGCTCATGATTTATAACTTTATAATAAAATTTGCATGTTCAAAATTCCTAGATTTTAATTTTTATTACATGCTTATAGTTATGTGTATGATATTTACATATTAATTGTCCATAAAGTTTTAATTTAATTTAGGAGTTACATATTTTGATTTAAAGTTTTAATTTAATTATGGAGTTACAAATTTTATTTTAAAAGTTTCAATTAATTTAGTACATTTACATTTTGTTTAGATTGTTTGGTTTGTATTTTCTTGTGTTCTCTGCTAACTTTCTTTACAGGAATACTTATGCGAAAGGGAATGGAAAAACAAATACAAAACCAAATGAATAGTATTTGGGGTGTCAAAACAAAAAGTCTAGACGACTAACCTTTGTGATGAACAGGAATTTCTAAGTGTGGAAAATATTTTGGACTAAATAGAATCCTGATGGATTGGCTATTTTATTTAAATGGTTTAAGCATTTTTTGCTTGAGATTTAGTTGGTTTGTTTACCAATTTGTAGTAGCAAGTTTTATTTGCTTGTATTATTAAAAGCATTTTATATGCATGTATTTGGTTGTAGCAATTTTTAAATTGCTTGTAAGTTTGGAACTTGGTTTGGTTTCTGGAATAGAAACCAAAGTGTTTAGCATTGGCTAAAGAGTAGTTCTTATTTGTTTAGAAATGACAACTAAGACGGATTTGGTTTCAAACCTTTGGGGTTTGAGGAAATCTTTGGGTTTAATCATTTTATTCCCAAAGTGTTGAAAAACCAAGTTTGAAGAAAATCTTTGATTATAATCTGATTATTTCCAAAGTGTTTTGGTTTATAATCTGATTATTTCCAAAGTGTTGTGGTTTTGAGAAAAGAAATCCAATTTTAGCATTAGCTAAAATATCTCTGATTTTTATTCAGAAATCATGGGCTCAGTTCTGGGAGTACTGGTTAACGTTTATGAGTGGTGTAATTCTGGTAGCAAATTTTATTTGCTTGGATATTGGTTTGTTATAACCTATAACCTGGTTTATCCCCTGGAAAACTTAATTTTAAATTTGTTTCCCATGGACTAGGAGTCAACATACTATTGAAAGTTTTGCCAAAAGGTTAACTGGGTTTTAAGTGGGACCGATGTGACCCCTCCAGTCTTCCTGGAAACATTCTTGACCATGTTCGATTCTAGATTAAGTGGTGAGACCAATTTGAATTAAATTTCAAACTATGGATTTTCTAGTGTTAAGCTTGTTTTCTGGAAAAACATAATAGTGAAATTCTGTTGTGACTTTTCAGAAATGGCTTCAAAATGTGACAAACAGAAATGTTGTTCCACCTGACAACCTTAGCCTCGCGAGATTCTTAAAGGAAGATCTTGAGAGATCAAGTATGATTAAAGGAAATCATAAGATTGCATTAACATATCTCTGAATTGATCAGAGGGAATTAGTATGATATCCTTGTGTTATTTATAGCATTTATGATTGCTATGTGACTTTGTTTGAAAGCAAAGATGACAACCTGGTATAGTGGGTGAATATTTTTTGGAGTTTTAAATTCCAAATATATTCTTAAATTGGTGGCTCCTAGTGAGTATAAGATTACTGATCACAGAGATAGAGAACTTGTCACGACCCAAACCCGGCCTTATGGGTTTAGCACCGTAACCGGCCAGTAATCTGAGATTACCGAAGGCCTGCTTAACAGTAATACAGTAAAACAGAGTATAGGGCCTGGCGGAAGCCAATACAGTAAATAGACAATGTCCAATGAGCTGTGACAGTCTGTATGCAAAAAAGATTTTTCATACATATAGACATTCAGTACAGAACAGTATGCACAATATTTACAATCATTCAGTACAGGGACTTAATCCCTATTAAACAGTACAGTACGGTCTATACAGCAAACAAAACAGTTACAGAGACGAACGGGGAAATAAAACACCCCTAAGCCCCTAAGCCATAGCTTGATAGGCTCAGAACCTCGCAATGAGGCACAGTGGTTGGCTTGACAGAATTAAAGCTTGTCTGACGCTCCTAGCTGCGGTCTGGTGCCTGTACACCTACATATATATATGAGCAGTGAGCTAAAGCCCAGTGAATAACACAACGCGTAAAGGGGTTAAGAATAAATGTCCTTTCAGTATTGAAAACAGTCATTTCAGTCAGTTTATCAGTCATTCAGTTTGTGGCTCATATTTCAGGTCATAACAGTCATTCAGTTAAAGCAGTGATATGTGGTACATCCATTGGCATAACAGTACAGTAAACGGTAGGTCTTAAAAGACCGAGTCTTAACAGACCAAACAGTAAATGATGGCCATCAGTAGCAGTACAGTAACAGTAACAGTAATAGTACTATTTCAGAGAACAGTACAGTACTTGTGGATTTAAGAGGTGTCTCGCACAGATTCTAGAGGTGGCTCACACTGTAGCACTTAGTTCCGTAGATTCTAGAGGTGGCTCACAGTGTAGCACTTAATTCCGTACAGCACTTTGTTCCATATTAGAAATACAGAATGGCCATCATAACAGTAAACAGTAGTGGTTCCAAACTCGGGAACCGACAGAGATCTCTCTGTCACAGTAACAGTAAACAGTAGGTGCCAAGGATGCCACAGTACAGTTCAGAATATAAGACATACATTCATTCGGTACACAGTATCAGTTCAGTGAACAGTTCAATTCCGTAAACAGTATCAAATCAGTAAACAGTATCAATTCAGTAAACAGTTCAGTTCAGTAAACAGTATCAATTCAGTAAACAGTTCAGTTCAGTAAACAGTTCGGAGATAATCATTTTTGAACATATCTTTACACAGTTGTTACTCACAGAGTTCTGGGCTACAGTAAGCTAGAGCGTCCCCTCGGTAAGCCAACCCTACACAGTATACAGGATGAACACACACTAAGCTATACAGTTGGGAAAGATAATAACTTAATCCCTAATTTGTCTCGGTGTGGTTCTACATCTATATCCTCTTTAAGATGCCTTAAATATGCCCTAGGAATGCCTAGGATGGAAAGAGGATGCAAAGATGCACTCTTGAACACTTTACAAAATTTGCTGAAAACAGGGGTCTCGCTCGAGCGAGGCTTTCTTCGCTCGAGCGGACATGCAGACAAAGGAGCTTCGCTCGAGCGTGGATTCCGTCGCTCGAGCGAACTGCGTGCTACAGTAAAAATGCTGGATGCTCAGATTTCTCGCTCGATGCTCGCTCGACGCTCGCTCGAGCGTGAGACACAGCTCTTCGCTCAAGCGTAGGTACCTTCGCTCGAGTGTACGCCTGTGTGCACCAAGATGCTGAGAGCTTGCAATTTACGCTCGAGCGTAGCTCAGAGTAAATGGTGGTCGCTCGAGCGTAGAATCCTTCGCTCGAGCGTAGAAGCCAAATTCTGAAATTTCCAGATTTGCCTCCCAAGCTCAAACCAAGCATTCCTAAGCTCAAAACTCGACCTCTTGGGCCCAAATTCTGGAAAACACATCCAAACTCAATATATAACAAGTTTCAAAGCTCAATTTGTGAATTTAAAGCCCAAGGGTGAATCAATTAAATCCAAATTCAAACCCATATTCATGAACATGAAGAACATGCAACATGTATGAATTCAAACCATTTCAAAACTTCAAAACATGCTCTAAGGAGCTCATTCTTTTCGAAACAAGTTGAAAACATGGACTTAAGCTTAATTATGAACATGCATGTGACAATTTGCCATGAAATCAACTCAAAACTCATCAATACACACATGCATGCATGAAATGAGCTACAATACAACATTACAAGCCATAAATTGGCTCTAGACTTCAACTTAGCTGTAATCATGCAAGAATCAACATAAACGCACAATCAAGGAGATGGATTTCTACCTTAAGTCTTGAATTGAAGGTAAGGATGCCCAATTGATCAAGAACTCTTCCAATCCTATCAATTTCCAAGCATTACAAGATGAAATCACTCTAGTCTCCTACTTTCTCTCTCTAAGTCGGTTAAGCTCAATGAAATGGCTGAAGAATTTGTTTTGTTTGAGTGTATAAGGCTCAAGGTTATTATAATAAAGGGCCCACTCACAATGGCAATTTGGTGATTAAGTCGACCAAGCAATTTAACACTATTTTATTCTAATTTAATCCAATTTAATTATACCAAATCAGTTTTTCAATAAATATATCATAAAATCACATAAATTATGCCGATCATAAAACACTAATCGATTTCTAGTTCGGCCGCCGATAAGGCCTTCAATTTGCAGTTTAAATTACAGAACATGAACAGATCGATTAACAATCGACAGAGAGAAAATGCATTTAAACAATCACAGTCAATCAATCAGTCTCGAATCTCAGTCAGTCAGTTCAGTATTTTAATCCATTCAATTATCAATCATAATCGGTCTCAGTTTAGCAGTAATCAGTAAGAAATCAGTAAACAGTGACGAGGGTTGTTACAAAACTGGTGGTTCCTAGGAGGTGTTAGACCACTGGCTACACAGTTATGAGATTGTGGTTCCTAGTAGTGAACAGATTACTGATCACATGTCAAGACATGATGGTTCCTAGTAGTAGAGAGGCTACTGATCATATGTCAAGACATGCTGATTCCGAGTAATGAAAGAGTCTATTGATCCTATGTTAGGATGTTGTGATTCCTAGTAGTAAAGTGACTACTGATCACAGGTTAAGACATTGTGATTCCTAGTAGTAGAAAGTCTACTGACCGCATGCTGAGAAATTAGAGTTTCCTAGTGATAAGATTACTTGCCATGTTATGAAGTTCCGAGTAGTAGACTATTGAACACTGGATTTGTGTTTCCTAGGAGTTAGACTATTGGCTTCAGAGTGATAGGTTGGACCAAATATATTTGGGTGCCTAATTCGATTGATGACAGTCTGGGAATGTATTTACTGTGATATGATTTTGAGAGTTTCATAATCATTGTGACACAAGGAATTGTTTAAAGACCCTGTATGAATTTTCGGAAAAGGCCAAAAGCATTTGTATAAATTCTACAAATGTGGGGATGTCATGCAAAATGTGGGAATACCTAAACCCAAGAGGGTTAGGATAAGCCTAAAAATCCGTTGACTTTATATTCAACGGTTGTGCACAATATAGCAGTGCATATCGATTTCTTGTGGTTCAGTCTGCTATTCCAGATATATACAAGAATACTATCATGGAATCAAGAAATGCATCTTTATTTGAAAATGTATTCCGAGTTCCATGAAAAAGGTTGAAAGTGACAATGATCACATAGCTGATCAAACAGATGATCACTTAGATGATCAAGTTGATGATCAAATTGAGGATTTAAATGAGCCGAGAAGGAGTAAGAGGGCTAGGACTACCAAGTCCTTTGGCCCGGACTTCTTGACTTATATGTTAGAGGGAGAACCTCGAACTTTCCATGAAGCAGTGACTTCACCAGAAAGTCCCTTATGGAAAGAAGCTATTAAAAGTGAAATTGACTCCATCTTACAAAACCATACTTGGGAGTTGGTTGATCTAACCCCAGGCAGTAAGGCCTTTGGGAGTAAGTGGATCTTTAGAAAGCTGATGGGTCAATTGATAAATATAAAGCTAGGCTAGTTATCAAAGGATACAAGCAGAGAGAAGGCTTGGATTACTTTGATACGTATTCACCTGTGACAAGGATTACATCCATTCGCATGGTGATTGCGATAACAACGCTACGTGGTCTGGAGATACATCAGATGGATGTAAAGACAACTTTCTTAAATGGAGATTTGAATGAAGAAATCTACATGGAGCAACCCGAAGGGTTTTCAACTCCAGGACAAAGTAAGAAAGTCTATAAGCTTGTCAAATCATTGTATGGTTTGAAGCAAGCTCCTAAGCAATGGCATGAGAAGTTTGACAACGCTATGTTGTCAAATGGATTTAGAATCAATGAGTGTGACAAATGCGTATATACACTGACAAGGGTTATGTCATTTTGTGTCTATACATTGATGACTTACTCATTGTTGGTAGTAATGATGAGATGATTAAAACTACCAAGAGATTGTTAAACTCAAAGTTTGACATGAAAGATATGGGCCTTGCAGATGTTATTCTAGGTATTGAGATTACCAGAACATCTAGTGGAGCTGTACTTTCTCAGTCTCACTATGTTGAGAAGATACTTAAGAAATTTGGTAAATCAGATACAAGTGTGTCTAGGACACCGGTAGACATCAGTCTGCACTTGACCAAGAATAATGATGAGAGTGTCTCTCAGCTAAAATATTCTAGGGTCATTGGCAGTTTGATGTATCTGATGAATTATACTAGGCTGGATATAGCTTACTCGGTTAGTAGGCTTAGTAGATACACAAGTAATCCCGATGCTTCTCATTGGAAGGGCATTGTGCGGGTGTTAAGGTATTTACGCTACACTCGGGATTATGGGCTGCATTATACTCGATATCTAGCGGTGCTAGAAGGCTATAGTGACGCGAATTGGATATCAGATATAAAAGACTCAAAGTCCACTAGTGGATTTGTGTTCACTCTTGGTGGGGCAGACGTATCTTGGAAATCTTCTAAGCAAATGTGTATATCTAGATCTACGATGGAATCAGAGTTTATTGCTTTGGATAAAGCAATTAAAGAGGCTGAATGGCTTCGCCAGTTCGTTGAGAATATTCCACGTTGGTCTAAACCTGTGCCAGCTATTTGTATACATTGTGATAGTCAATCTGCAATTAGAAGGGCACAGAGTTATATATATAATGGAAAATCTAGACGTATCCGTCATAGACATAATTCCATACAACAACTACTCTCTAAATGGAGTTGTCTCTCTAGACTATGTAAAGTCTAAAGACAACATTGCGGATCCGCTAACCAAAGGGTTAACTCGAGAGTTAGTAGAAACATCGTCGAGAGGAATGAGGTTAAGGCCTTGAGTAATGTTACCGGAATGGAAAACCCAACCTAGTTAACTGGAGATCCCAAGATCTAGGTTCAAAGGGACAACCTAACTGCGTGTAACGGATGAGTCACTGTGGAGGCAAACCATCCTGCCCATTCCTTTATACAGTGATACCCTATGGGGTGGGAGGTTAAGCTGATGCTTTTAATGACCTAAGTGTTGTGAATAGTCAACCGTGGTATAGAGAGATACCATATGTAGGTCACCTGTGTGAGTGCGAAGTGGGGCCACTTCTTTAAGAATTAACAAGGCTGAATTCTTTAAAAACACTCACTGAACCAGGCTAGTGTTCCAGGGCCAAACCGGACACACCAGTGAGAACAAGAATAATGGTTGGAGTAACTCCTGTGTGAGGTCTATTGTCCCGATTTACACAAACGACAGAATAGTTCAAGACATCACGTTCACTGGTCAGCCAGTAAATCCGATAGGCTTTCATTATGAAAGGTTCAAGGTCAACAGCTACCTTTTCTGATGCAGGATTATTTTGTGTGCTCTCTTTCTGAGTCTTTGTTGTAAAGCGTTGTCTGTTTTCTTTATTCGGCCAATTTTATTCATGTGGGGGATTGTTGGAAAATAATGGTTTTTCGGCAACTTTAATTCGAAATTAAAGTGGGACCCAACCGCCGGTTAAGGTGGGTCTGAGTAGTTTTGCATTCTCTCAAGTGAGAAGATTACAATATAAAAATGATGGGCCGAAAACCATTGAGAATTGAATGAGAAATTGTCCCATGAAGTTAGCTTCATGAAAGAGTTAATGGGGTTTGTAACTTCTGCCTTTATTGCAGAGTTTAATAGTGCATTAATGGGGTTTGTAACTCCTGCCTTTATTGCAGAGGTTAATGGTGCATTAGTGACCAGCCATAAAGGCTGGAGGCTTCTCCTCTCTCCTCTATACATGTATAAATTAAGACCCTTCTGTCAAGTCTCAAACACAGAAATTGTTTCTTCCATTCTTTAGTCAATTTGTCAGAAAGTTCCTTCTGTGAGAGAGTGCTGCCACTGTTTTTGTTCGCTAAGCTAGACGGAGAGTGCTTCTGCCGTAGCTGGTTTTTGACCGTCGTATCCTGGGAGACAGATGCCGGGATTCCTCAAGCACTCGACCCGTGAGGCGGCGAAATCTGTTTTAAGGAAACTGCACTACCGTGCAGGCTTCCGTTTGGTTTCTTTATCATTTTATTGTTTTGTGTATTTCTGTTGAAATTTAGTTGTAATTATCAGCATATGTTCTTGGTATATAATTTTGATTTCTTCATAAATCTATTTAATTAATTTTACAATTTGAACAACAATATGTCATCAACATATTAGTAACGTACAAAAGTGGTAGAATCAATTTCACCAATGCAATTATGACAAATGAGAATGGTAAAAGAATATAAACATAATTATTATAGTTTTACTCGTTGCTAAATTGTAAGCCTTTAGTATTTTTCATTTTATAATTATGAAATATTTTGTCTTAATAATTCTTATGAAAATTCTATTTATATAATATTTAAATGTTATTTAATTTTAATTTTAATTTTAAATTTAAATCGTTAAATTATATATTTCGTGGTAGGTTTAGAGAACCAATTGATAATAAGAATAATTATCAATAGGTCTTATTGACTAGACTTATTTAATCATAGGTTCAAATTTTTTTTTATTTTCTGTATTTACTCCTCGCTTTGATAATAATTTTTTTTAGACTTTTTAAACGTATTTTGTGTTTATGAAATGAACATTTAGTACTGATAATGATACTGAAAATTTTATAGAAATAATAAATGATTGAAATATTGTAACTTTTATTTGTGAATTTTGATTTATTTTTAATTTTATATATATTAGTCAAATTTCCTTTGTCTAATTTGATATTCAAACTCCTTACACCATATTTCAATACCTAATAAAAAAGATTAAATAAATGAAAAATCACAAAGAAAAATAAAAATATATGAATCATTTATTATTTTGATAATATCATTATCAATATCAAATGATCATTCTACGAACTCAAAACATATTTAAAAGGTTTTAAAATTTTCTTATTATCCAAACAATGAACAAATATGTAAAAATAAATTTATTAAGAACTTATATGAGTAAATAAGTCCAAGCAATAGGACCGGCAAATAATTCTCCTGATTTTATCAAGATTGTGTCCTCAGTTTTAAGGATGTGATTGTGTATCTATCCAATAATGTATTATTATTTTTCTATTATTCTTTTATTTTTATATCCATATTATTATTAGGTTTCCTCCTTTTAATTGGGCACATTACCAACATAAATTTTTTTTATAAAATAAGACAATTACCCTCTTAAAGACAGATCCTATCCAACCTTATCTTGTAAGAGTAATGTTACTAGGTAAGGCCATGCATGGCCTGTCTTTACAAACATATATTTTCTTATCAATTTTTTATGGGAGGATTAAAAGTGACTTTTACGGAAAATAAGTACCTAAATGTGGGAATTTTTTTTTAACTACAACATACAGGTTTCATTTGAGAAATTGGTTGGTTTTTAATTTTTAATTATTTTAATCTAAGTTAAAAAGTTTATTTGGGTTAAATTTTTAAAATTTTTAACTTTTGTGAGAGAAAAAATAAAATGATTATAATTTAAATATGATATTTTATCCTATTAATTTTTAATTTATTTTATCTTTTTTTTGACTATTTTAATCTTTTAACCCTAAAAATTTTTATGCCAAACGAGGGCTAATAGTTACCAAGACATAACTTTTTTGTATGAACCAATATACACTTCTCTAAATTTCTTTAACTTTTTTCTCTTACCCTCTTTTTCAAGCGTTAGGATCCTCTAGAGTCTTACTCCTAGAGTGATCTCCTACAGTGAGGAGAGGGGAGAGACACGTGTCCCACTCAGCCTTTCAAGGGCTGAGATTCAACCTCACCAAAACGACGTCGTTTTGGTGGGTAAATTGAAAAAAAAAAAAAAAAAAGATCAAATTTTTCTTGTTCTGCGTTCTGTTCATCGTTCTTGGCAGAGTTAGTGAGAGAGGTCTGAGAGGAGAGAAGATGAAGCATGGCCGATCTCATCCGCCGAACTCCGGTTGTTGATCTCCTCCTCCCGCCGCCGGCAGACCGATGTCCATGGCCGATCTCCTCCGCCGCGGGTTCTTACCCATTTCCTCTGAATTTGATTTTCTTGCAATTTCTTTTCATTATCCATTTTTTCTTTGAAATTTTCATCACCCATTTGTCTTATTTTCAGCCTTCTCTCACAACTCTTCCAAGAATGATGAAAAAGAAAGAAACCCAGAAGAAAGGAAATTTGATTTTTTTTTTTTTTTTTTTTTCAAAATACTTACCAGTGGGGGAGGAGAAAGAGAGAATGAGGAGGGTGATGGAGAGAATGGATTTGAGAGAGAGAGTTAGTCTGATTTGGGTTGTTGGGTTGTGATGATGATGATGAATGGAAGCCATTGTTGATCTGCAACAGAGCTTCAAAAAATCTGGTTTTTCTTCTTTTTTTTTTTTTTTTTTTTTGAAAATCCTCACCAAAACGACGTCGTTTTGGTGAGGCTTAACCACAGCCGTCCGATCATTCACTCTAGGAGATCACTCTAGAGAGTTACTCTAGAGGATCCGGACGCCTTTTTCAAACCATTATGTTGTCATCTCTCTCCCCGCCATGACACGCTGGCGCGCACACACAGTACATATACATATTACACACACATATTCTCTCTTTCTCTCTAAATCATTTAATAAAAAAATATTTAAAATAAATACATAATTTTTTTAGATAAATTACACTTATCTCCCGTAAAGTTTCTGACAAATACAAAAATCTCTCTTATAATTTTAATAATTATATTAATCTCTCCTATTTTACCTGACAATATTTAGATTTCTCTATTTTTTGACTATCGTTTACACATTTAATATTTAGATTTCTCTATTTTTTAACTATCGTTTACACATTTCACAGAACTTGCTGATATCATTAAAGCTAAACACTAAAATACCCATAACGCCCTAAAGTATCCTCAACCCATCTATATATACCAATACCAAATGTTGGGTTCTCAAATTTCAAAAAATCAAAGTCAAAGAGAAAAAATTACAGAGGCAGTAAAGTGTCTAATATATAATCGTTTATTTATCATAAAAAAAGAAGAAAGACTTGAGACTTTTTGATAAGCATTATAGCAGTGGCGAAAGAGACTAAAGCAATGAGGAACTTGAAAATGCTGAGATCTAGCATTAGCTGAAATGGGTGTGGACCCTAAGTGCAGCCATATAGGAAATGGGTCATTCTATATAGAACAACGAAGACAATGAATTCAAAGAGCACCCATTTGAACGGAAGGTTTTAGCAACTAATGAAGTAAATAAGCTCAATTGGGATAGAGAAATAGGCAACTGCAATCAAGAAGTCACTCACTTTTTGACATTCCAAAATGGTTTCAGTGTTCTAAAACCCTTCCTCATTGAAATCACTTTGGAGTAAACCATTATCAGCAATAGTAATAGAAAAGAAGAATAATGAAATTAACAGTTCCGATGCTATTGCCTTTAGCATTGCATCCAATGGACTGTTTCTTCAATCCATTTACAGATAAATTATGAATCTTTTTATACCCCAAGATTGAATTAAAGGTCAAGATAGAGAACCCTCTTGAATTAAAAATTATAACCCAAATTTCCAATACTCATTCCATGTACAACAAAGTTCAACAAAATCAAAAACCCATTTAAAATTAAGAAATAGATTGAGTAAAAATAATATAGAAAGCATTTTGCATAACATCCACTTGCAATAGTTTTACACCTACCATTATCAAACTCATGCCATAAAGGATCTACCATTCCAATTAGCTCAAGCAGATAAAGAATAAACCAAACCAAATCAAACCAAACTAAGCCTTAAGTCCCATCAAATGGGGTCGGCTACATGAATCTTTCTTCTCCATGCGGCCCTATGAAAAGTTATTTCGTTAGTCAAATTAAGTAGATCCATATCTCTATTTACAAAATAAGTTGGAAAACATAAAAATTAAGAATTTAACAAGAAAAATTGAAAACCCAACCAACCTTGAACCAACCGCCCAACCAGATTAAGAATATACACAACACAGATTTCCAACTAGCCTATCTTTCAGATCTTATCTCTCATTCGATTTTTCATTTTTTTTTCTAATCAAAATTAAATCTTGTTGGACAATCTTCACTGTATTTAAATAAATTAAATTCTGTTGTGTACTAAACAACAACCAGAATATAAAGAAATAAAGGAAATGAGAGAATTTGTTTGATTACAAAAATCAAACTCGAAATAAAAATAAATAAATAAAAACAGATTTTATTTTGTTACAAAAACAAAATTCAAATATGATTTAAACAAATAATAATAACATTGAAAATAAATTAAATAACTTACTTGATTTAATTTGTCCGAATTATAAACTGATCAAGTCCAGTGTTTGACACTGTGTCCTTAAGACAGATTCGTCCTCTCCACGGTACTTTCAGAATTTGGACGTCTATCTCCCAGGATGAAATGATCTTCTACAAACAATAGCAGCACTACAAATTGTTTGTTACGAACACACTAAGTGTTTACACTCTTTCTTTCAGAAATTAAATGCAGCAAAATGCAGAGAGATTTATAGCAGATGATGGAGTACGAAAAAATTGGAGTAAAATCCAAATGGGAGGCTAGTCTATTTATAGATGTAAAGGTGGCTCTTGGTTTTTGAATTGAACAGGTATGATACCTGTTGGCTTTGAATTCAAACAGATTTGAATCTGTTGGGTTTAAATTTAAACAGATACAAAAACGGGAAGGGCCCTGTTTGGGTGTGCAATAATACCAAAACTAGTTTATTTCTTTGAAAACGGGAAGGGCCCGTTTGGATGTACAGTAAATCCAAACTAGTTTAATTTGAATTCTAGATTTTATTTTACCAAAATAAAAATTAAATTCAAATGTTTTTGGCCCAAAAAGATTAGTATTGGGCCGAACAAGCCCAACCTCACACCACGCACCCAAGCCCAAGCCCAGGCCGACCGACCGGACGGACGGCGACGGCGACGGCGGCGCTCGCGCGCGTGTGTGGTGATTTTTGGGTCCAATGGGTCTAGCCCATTTTGCCCATAACCTCTCCCTCTAAAACACTTGGGTACCCCTTGGGGCACATCCCAAGTATCAAACCCATGCCTTATAAACCCATTCAAAACTTCCCACCAAATCAATGTGGAACAAGCCTTATTCAATACCTTTAAGGATTTTCTACCAAAACTCAATTTCCATGGAGCACACTTTGGCTTCAATTTCCTATTCATCGGTAATGGTTTTGAGCAACCAAATATACCACGTGAATCACAACGCGGCATAGAAACGCGTTACCACTTTGACCCGCGTAAATCGACCAACGGGGCCCACCTAAATATTAGACAAACTTAGGATAAAATTCTGGTTTTACCCAGAATTTATAACCATTTCCAACAATCCCCCACATGAATGGAATTTGATGACAACGGAAATGCAACAATATGCAGACTTTATCGAAAGAGTATAAGTCGAAAATATCTTGCATCAGGATAGGTAGTTTTCGACCTTGAACCTTCCCTAGTGATAACCTATCGAACTTACTGGCTAACCAATGGACGCGATGCCTTGAATTGTTCAGCCGTTTGTGTAAGCCAAGACAATAGATTTCACACAAAATATCTTCTAACACATCGTGGTTCTCACTATTGTGTTCATTTTGGCCTTGAACGCTCCTGGTTTTCATGACTGTTTCTAGAGAATGTAGCCTCTTTCATTCTCATAGAACCGGCCCCAGTTTAACACTCATATAGGTGATTTCTTATTGTGAGTATCTCCTTATACTCATCTTTATTTTATGCCTTAATCAAGATATAAGTAATCATTAAAAGCGAAGCTTATCCTTATGCCCCTGCAGACAACATATGTTGCAGATATCACTCTCACCATAGGAATGGGTAAAGAATTTTAATCCCTTGGTGATTTCTGGCGAGCCATACATAACTTAGTTGTCCCTTTGAAACTTAGTTCTTGGGATCTCCAGTCATATAAGTAGGGTTACCATTATGACGACTCTTATGTAATAGGCTTTAATCCCATTCCCTTCGATGAACTATACACTAGCTCTTTTGTCAAACCTTTTGTTAACGGATCCGCAATATTCTCTTTAGATTTATATAATCTATTGAGATTATTCCGTTTGACAACAATTGCCTTACAGTATTATGTCGACGACGAATATGTCGTGACTTACCGTATACATATGATTCTGTGCCCTGCCTATTGCAGATTGACTATCACAATGAATGCAAATAGCTGGCATAGGTTTTGGCCACATTGGAATGTCTTCTAAGAAGTGACGAAGTCATTCTGCTTCTTCTCCTGCTTTGTCTAAAGCAATGAACTCGGATTCCATTGTGGATCGTGCGATGTATGTTTGTTTCGTGGATTTCCAAGAAATAGCAGCGCCTCCCAGAGTAAAGACATATCCACTTGTGGATTTTGAATCTTTAGTATCCGATATCCAATTTGCATCACAATAGCCTTCAAGTACTGCTAGATATCGAGTAAAGTTCAAACCATGATTACGGGTGAATCTTAGATATCTAAGAACCCGAATGATCGTTTTCCAATGTCTTCTCCGGGCTTACTAGTGTACCTACTCAATTTACTGATAGCATAAGCTATATCAGGACGAGTACAATTCATTAGGTACATTAGGCTTCCAATGATTTGGGAGTATTTTAACTGAGACACTGCATCACCTTTATTTTTCGATAATAAAAGACTGATGTCTACAGGTGTTCTAGCTAAATTCAAATCATCCTTGATAAATTTATCAAGTATTTTCTCAATATAATGAGATTGAGATAATGCATATCCGTCAGATGTTTTAGTAATTTTCATTCCTAAATATAACATTCTGCGACCCCCATATCTTTCATATCAAATCTTTTGTTAAGCATTTGCTTAGTTGATTTGATCATGTTTTGACTGCTTCCAATGATAAGCATGTCATCCACATAAAGAAAACTATGACATATCCTTGGTCAGTGTTTTAACATAGACGCATTTGTCACATTCGTTTATCTTAAACCCATTAGTAAGCATTGCATGATCAAATTTTTCATGCATTGCTTAGGTGCTTGTTTTAATCCATAAAGGGATTTTACAAGTCGACAAACTTTCTTTTCTTGCCCTGATACTACAAACCCTTCGGGTTATTCCATATAGATCTCTTCATTTAGATCACCGTTTAAGAAAGCTGTCTTAACATCTATTTGATGTATTTCTAAATTAAAAACCCTGCTATAGAAATAAGCATGCGAATGGATGTTATTCTTGTCACAGGGGAATATGTGTCAAAATAGTCCAGACCTTCCTTTTGTCTGTAACCTTTAACTACAAGTCTTGCTTTATACTTGTCAATTGAACCATCTGCTTTCATTTTTCTCTTGAATATCCATTTATATCCAAGAGGTTTAGAACCTGGTGGAAGATTCACCAATTCCCAAGTATGATTTTGCATAATGGATTCAATTTCATTATTAACAGCCTCTTTCCACAAAGGTGCTTCAGGACCTGTCATTGCTGCCTTAAAGCTTTGAGGTTCATTTTCTAACAAGTATGTCATAAAATCTGGACCAAAGGATTTTGATGTTCTCGCTCTCTTACTTCTTCTTGGTTCATCATCAGTTAAATCCTGTTGGTTGAGACCATTACTAGTCTCTTGTGTTTGATTGTCATTAGTCTCTTAACTTTGTGTACAATCATAAGTTCTTTTCTGTGAACTTAATTCCTGTCATTTCATGTAAGGAAAGACATGTTCAAAAAACACAGCATTTCTTGACTCTATAATAGTGTTCACATTTATATCAGGTATTTCTGATTTATAAGTCAGAAACCGATAGGCACTACTATTCTGAGCATAACCAATAAACACACAATCTACTGTTTTTGGTCCAATCTTAGTCTTTTTAGGAACCTGAACTTCAACTTTTGCCAAACACCCCCACACTTTTAAGTATTTGTAAGAAGGTGGTCGATCTTTCCACAATTCATAAGGAGTACTGTTGGTTTTCTTGTGGGGTATTCTATTAAGAACATAATTAGCAGACAATATTGCTTCCCCCACAAGTTCTGTGGTAAACCTGAACTTAGTAACATGACATTCATCATTTCTTTTAGGGTTCTATTCTTCCTTTCAGCAATTCCATTTTGCTGTGGAGAATAAGGGGCTGTAGTTTGGTGAATAATGCAATGTTGTGCACAAAATTCATTTAATGATGCATCATATTCACCACCCCTATCACTTCTAACCATTTTAATGGTTTTACCAAGTTGATTTTCAACTTCTGTTTTGTAGAGTTTAAACATTTCTAAGGCTTCATCTTTACTTATAAGTAAATAAACATAACAATATCTTATGCAATCATCGATAAATGTTATGAAATACTTTTTGCCTCCTCTAGTTTGAATAAATTTTAGATCACATACATCAGTATGAATTAATTCTAGAGGTTCGATTTTTCTTTCAACCGATTTTTCTTTCAATCATCGATTTTTCTTTCTGTAGGTCGTAATCTTTAATCAGTTCTAGCCATCTCCGCTGTCTCATGTTCAACTCTTTCTGGGTGAAGAAGTATTTCAGACTCTTGTGGTCGGTATATACTTCACATGTTGCCCCATACAAATAGTGACGCCAGATTTTCAGTGCAAACACTACTGCCGCCAGTTCCAGATCATGGGTCGGGTAGTTCTTTTCATGTGGTCTCAGTTGTCGGGAAGCATAGGCAATTACTCTCCCATTCTGCATTAAAACACATCCCAAACCCTTATGAGAAGCATCACTAAATACAGTATAACCATCCGTACCTGAGGGTAAGGTAAGAACAGGTGCAGTCACAAGTCGAGTTTTCAACTCTTGAAATGCTGATTCCCTCTGGTCAGTCCAGTCAAATGATGTCCCCTTCTGTGTCAGTTGAGTCAATGGTAAGGCAATTTTGGAGAAATCTTTGACAAATCTTCTGTAATATCCAGCCAATCCCAAAAAGCTTCGGACTTCTGTCACATTTGTTGGTCTAGGCCAGTTCACTACAGCTTCAATTTTCTGCGGATCAACAGAAATTCCATCTTTGCTAACAACATGCCCCAAAAACATAACATGATCAAGCCAAAACTCACATTTAGACAGTTTAGCATACAGTTTCTGTTCTCTTAGGGTCTGCAGGGCAAGTCTCAGATGATGTTCATGTTGTTCTATACTTTTGGAGTAAATCAATATGTCATCAATAAATACCACAATAAAGTCATCAAGGTACGGTTTAAAGATTCTATTCATGAGGTCCATAAATGCTGCAGGTGCATTGGTAACTCCAAAAGGCATAACTAAAAATTCGTAATGTCCATACCTCGTTCTAAAAGCAGTTTTATCAATGTCTCCCGGTTTAACTTTCAGTTGATGGTACCCCGATCTGAGATCAATCTTGGAAAACACTTGAGCACCCTGTAACTGATCAAATAAGTCATCAATACGCGGTAATGGATATTTGTTTTTCACAGTTACCTTGTTCAGTTCACGGTAGTCAATGCACAGTCTCAATGAGCCGTCTTTCTTTTTCACAAACAAAACCGGTGCACCCCACGGTGAAGTACTAGGCCTGATAAATTTCTTGTCTAGCAGTTCTTGCAATTGCACTTTCAATTCTTTCAATTCAGTTGGAGCCATTCTGTAAGGAGCTTTCGATACAGGCTGTGTTCCCGGAATCACATCAACGGTGAATTCAATCTCCCTGTCAATCAAATCCCCTGGCAGATCATCTGGAAAAACATCTGGGAATTCTCTGACTATAGGAATACAGTTCACATCAGTTTTAACATTATCATCAGTAGACAGTCAGTACAGAACACAGATATCCTTTACACCCCTTTCTAATCAATTTAACGGCTTTCACAGAAGAAATCAAATACGGAGGAGGTACTACTCCAACCCCATTAAACACAAATTCGGGTAAACCAGGTGGACGGAAAACAACTTGTTTTGTCACACAGTCAATGGTGGCATGATATTTTTGTAACCAGTCCATCCCCAATATTACATCAAAATGATCAATGTTCAATGGCAGTAAATCAATAAACAGATGCATATCCCCAACAATGATTTCACATGCAGGGTACATATAAGCACATGTCATGGATCCTCCTACGGGTGATGATACAGCTAGCAGATAGTTCATAGGTTCTAAGGGTCTATTCAATTTCCGTGAAAAAGCATGCGATACATAAGAATGTGTAGACCCCGAATCAATCAGTACATATGCATTTTGAGCACAAATAGAGAGGATACCTGACACAACGGTTTCAGTATTTTGCACGTCTCCCGGTACTAGGGCAAACACTCGGCCCTGCCTCATCGGCTCTTTCCCGGTAGCTTTGGGGTTAGGCTTTGGTGCTACAGTTGATGCTGCGGCGCTGCCTGCAGCTTTACTATTGCCCGGGGCAGTGGAAGGGCAATCTTTCACCATGTGGCCCACTTTGCCACACCTGTAACAAGCACCAGAGATTTTATAACAAACTCCTTTATGGTTCTTACCGCATTCGGAACAGGGCGGAAAGGGACGGTTTCCTTGACTAGAAGTAGTCGTTGACCCTGTACTTTGCTTTTTGTTCGATTGATTATGCTTGCCTTTCTTGAATTTGAAATTCTGTCTTTTACCCGCCATTCAGACGCCGGTGTTTCAGATTGTTCTTGTTTCACGCTTCGATGTTGACTCGGCCATCAATGCTCGGTCAAGAACACCGACATAGGTCGGTAGCTTTAAAACACTAATTCTATCCAGTATTGCAACATTCAGGCCGCCCTCAAATTCCTGGCCTTCTTATAGTCAGTGTCCACCATATATGGAGCATATCTAGCAAGCTCGGTAAACTTTGTCTCATATTCAGCAACGGACATTGTGCCCTGTCTCAGTTGCTCAAATTCAGTTACTTTCCTGTCCCTGACACACTGGGGAAAATATTTTTCGAAAAAGGACTCCTTAAACTGAGCCCAAGTCATTACATTGTTGGTGTCACGGACCAGCATCCACCACCTTCTGGCCTCTTCTTGCAAGGTGAAGGTAGCTAACAGTACTTTATTTGCTTCCGAACACGAAAACACTTCAAATAGCTTTTCAGTCTCAAGAACCCATGCTTCAGCTTTTAGCGGTTCAAGGCCTCCCTGAAAGGATGGCGGTTTCATTTTGCTGAACTTCTGGGTGAGAGCAATTATATCCCCGTCATTCACATTCACATTCGGTTCCGGTTGTGCCGGAGGAGGAGGTGGGGGCTGTTGCTTCTGTTGTTGCTTAAGTCTAGCAGTTATCAATTCCATCATTCTTTCCATTCTTGCCATTCTTGCCTCAGTGGACGAGGACTCAGATTCATTTGCATTATCCATTTCACTATAAGCAGTTATAACAAGTATAAACATAAACAGTTGCATCCTTAAACAGTTTAACACTTTAGCATATATTCAGTTATGTCATAACCACACACTTAACATGCTCATGTAATGCCCTAATCACTTTTCTAGGACACTCTATAGCTCATTTGGACACGTGTGTGCGGTATAACTCGTGGTTAAGTATCGCTCTGATTCCACTCTGTCACGACCCAAACCCGCCCCTATGGGTTTAGCACCGTAACCGGCCAGTAATCCGAGATTACCGAAGGCCTGTTTAACAGTAATACAGCTTAACAGAGTACAGGGGCATGGCGGAAGCCAATACAGTAAATAAACAATGTCCAATGAGCTGTGACAGTCTGTATGTCAAAAAGATTTTTCATACATTTATACAGTACAGTACGAAACAGTATGCATATCATATACAACCAGTCAGAAACAGGGACTTAATCCCTGATAAACAGTACAGTGCAAACGTTCAGTCTATACAGTAAGTAAATACAGTAAGGGGAAACACTAAAACACCCCCATAGCCTAAGCTTGGCAGGCTCGGAACCTCGCAGTGAGGCACAATGGTTGGCTTGACAAAACTGGGAATCTACCCCGACGCTTCTAGCTTTGATCCGGTGCCTGTACACCTACATATATATATGAGCAGTGAGCTAAAGCCCAGTGAATAACATAATGCGTAAAGGGGTTTAGAATGAATGTCCTTACGGTAATGAAAACAGTTCAATTCAATCAGTATATCAGCTATTCAGTACAGTAAACAGTCATATGTGGTACATCCATTAGCATAACAGTAACAGTAGGTCTTAAAAGACCGAACAGTAATGATGGCCATCAGTCAGTAAACAGTAGTGGTTCCACAAGGGAACCGACAGAGATCTCTGTAACAGTAACAGTAAACAGTAGGTGCTAAGGATGCCACAGTATAGTTCGGAAATAAAGGACATACATTCATTCAGTAATCAATGTCAGTTCAGTAAGCAGTTCAGTTCAGTATTCAAAAGATAATCATTTTGAACATATGTTTACACAATTGTTACTCACAGAGTTCTGGGCTACAGTGGACTAGAGCGTCTCCTCAGAAAGCCAACCCTACACAGTTTACAGATTGAACACACACTAAGTTACACAGTTGGGAAAGATATTAATTTAATCCCTAATTTGCCTCGGTGTGGTTCTACATCTATATCCTCTTTAAGATGTCTTAAATATGCCCTAGGAATGCCTAGGATGGAAAGAGGATGCAAAGATGCACTTTTGAACACTCCACAAAATTTGCTGAAAACAGGGGTCTCGCTCGAGCGAGGCTTTCTTCGCTCGAGCGGACATGCAGACAAAGGAGCTTCGCTCGAGCGTGGATTTCGTCGCTCGAGCGGACTGCGTGCTACAGTAAAAATGCTGGATGCTCCAATTTTACGCTCGATGTTCGCTCGATGCTCGCTCGAGCGTGAGACACAGCTATTCGCTCGAGCGTAGGTCTCTTCGCTCGAGCGCACGCCTGCGTGCACCAAGATGCTGAGAGCTTGCAATTTACGCTCGAGCCACCATTCCCTCGCTCGAGCGGAGCTCAGAAGAAACGATGGTCGCTCGAGCGTAGAATCCTTCGCTCGAGCGTAGAAACCAAATTCTGGAATTTCCAGATTTGCCTCCCAAGCTCAAACCAAGCATTCCTAAGCTCAAAACTCGACCTCTTGGGCCCAAATTCTGGAAAACAAATCCAAACTCAAAATACAACAAGTTTCAATGCTCAATTTGTGAATTTAAAGCCCAAGAGTGACTCAATTAAATCCAAATTCAAACCCATTTTCATGAACATGAAGAACATGCAAACATGCATGAATTCAAACCTTTTCAAAACTTCAAAAATATGCTCTAATGAGCTCATTCTTCTCAAAACAAGTTGGAAACATGGACTTAAGCTTAATTATGAACATGCATGTGACAATTTGCCATGAAATCAACTTAAAATTCATCAATACACACATGCATGCATGAAATAAGCTACAATACCACACTACAAGCCATAAATTGGCTCTAGACTTCAACTTAGCTCCAAAACATGCAAGAATCAACATAAATACACAATCAAGGAGATGGATTCCTACCTTAAGTCTTGAATTAAAGGTAAGGATGCTCAATTGATCAAGAACTCTTCCAATCCTCTCAATTTCCAAGCATTACAAGATGAAAACACTCTAGTCTCCTATTCTCTCTCTCTAAATTCGGTGGTGAGGCAACAAATGGGCTGATGAAATGTTTTGTATAAGGTGTAATGAAGCTCAAACTGTTGAGGTAGTGGGCCACTAAGGGTGGCAAAATGGTAAATAAGGCAACTTATGCAATTTAGCTTATTGTAATCCGATTTAATCGTACCAAATCACATTTTCAATAAATATACCATAAAATCACATAAATTATGATGATCATGAAACACTAAACGATTTTGAATTCGGCCACCGATAAGACTTTCAATTAATAGTTTAAACACAGAAAACTGGACAGATAATTAAACGCTCAAACAGATAAGAATGCAATATAACACATATAAACTCAGTCAATTCAGTTCTAATTTCCAGTCAGTCAGTTCAGTAATTCAATCAGTTCATTTACTTTCCATAATTGATATTAACTTAGCAGTAATCGGTATTAATCAGTGATCAGTAACGAGGGTTATTACAGTACCACTGCTAGATGCAGTTTCAGTTGTAGTAGCCATAATCTCTGATTACAAAAATCAGAAAAATTAAAACACAAATTAATTTTCTAGTTACTAAAACCAGAAAATAAATTATAACACAAAATAATTTTATTTTTCTTGTTACTAAAACTAGAAAAATAAAATAGCACAATAATTTTCTGTTAACACAATTAATATTCTGCAATTGTTAATGACACCAATATATTACTACTAGTTGTCAAAGAAAAGAGACAGTATATTACTACTATCTGTCAAATAGCATAAACACTATTTATTTTTCCAACCAGAGTATGTCTTTATGAAATCAGAAAATTAAATACAATGAAGATACCAAAAAATGAATCTGTCTTAAGATTGTTGGACAATCTTCACTGTATTTAAATAAATTAAATTCTGTTGTGTACTAAACAACAACCAGAATATAAAGAAATAAAGGAAATGAGAGAATTTGTTTGATTACAAAAATCAAACTCGAAATAAAAATAAATAAATAAAAATAGATTTTATTTTGTTACAAAAACAAAATTCAAATCTGATTTAAACAAATAATAATAACACTGAAAATAAATTAAATAACTTACTTGATTTAATTTGTTCGAATTATAAACTGATCAAGTCCAGTGTTTGACATTGTATCCATAAGACAGATTCGTTCTCTCCACGGTGCTTTCAGAATTTGAACGTCTATCTCCCAAGATGAAATGATCTTCTACAAACAATAGCAGCACTACAAATTGTTTGCCTTACGAACACACTAAGTGTTTACACTCTTTCTTTCAGAAATTAAATGCAGCAAAATGCAGAGAGATTTATAGCAGAGGATGGAGTACGAAAAAATTGGAGTAAAATCCAAATGGGAGGCTAGTCTATTTATAGATGTAAAGGTGGCTCTTGGTTTTGAATTGAACAAGTATGATACCTGTTGGCTTTGAATTCAAACAGATTTGAATCTGTTGGGTTTAAATTTAAACAGATACAAAAACGGGAAGGGCCCTGTTTGGGTGTGCAATAATACCAAACTAGTTTATTTCTGTTTGAAAACGGGAAGGGCCCTGTTTGGATGTACAGTAAATCCAAACTAGTTTAATTTGAATTCTGGATTTTATTTTACCAAAAATTAAATTAAATTCAAATATTTTTGGCCCAAAAAGATTAGTATTGGGCTGAACAAGCCCAACCTCAGGCCGACCGACCGACCGGACGGACGGCGGCGGCGGCGTGCGCGCGCGTGTGGTGATTTTTGGGTCCAATGGGTCTAGCCCATTTTGCCCATAACCTCTCCCTCTAAAACACTTGGGTACCCCTTGGGGCACACCCAAGTATCAAACCATGCCTTATAAATCCATTCAAAACTTCCCACCAAATCAATGTGGGACAAACCTTATTCAATACCTTTAAGGATTTTCTACCAAAACTCCATTTTCATGGAGCACACTTTGGCTTCAATTTCCCATTCACTCGGTAATGGTTTTGAGCAGCCAAATATACCACGTGAATCACAACGCGGCATAGAACGCGTTACCACTTTGACCCGCGTAAATCGACGCACGGGGCCCACCTAAATATTAGACCAAACTTAGGATAAAATTCTGGTTTTACCCAGAATTTATAATCATTTCCAACAAATCTTTGTAATCAAAATCAAAAGTCAAAATCAAACCCTAAAAATGCAAAAAAAAAAAAAAAATACAGAGAAGAGACAGAAAAAGGGGTAAGAAATCGAAGATCTACCCTCTAATATTGGTAGGGCTTCTTCTTTTTAGCTCCGTCAGGGACCTCTTGGCTCTCTCTGTTACCGTAAACGACGTCGAATGCGTCTACGGGTACGTCCTCTACGAAGGCGACTATGTCACCAGCAACTTTGTCGTCATCGATCATAACATTTTCTAAAGCTCCGATCACTCCGGCATCGACTTCTTTGTAATCTCTCTTCGTTGTATGTTTTTTCTACATTTTAAATTGATGCTAGGGTAAGAAATACCCATAGCATCAGAAATATCTTCTTCACATTGATTTTGTGGACGAAGGGTGTTTTCGTCTTTTTGTATGCAAAAGCAAGGTTACTATGGTCATTTTGTATAGGCAACTAACGTCGTTTGTGCAAATTTGACGAAATGGGGGAATCTTGATATTGTAAGGTAAAATAAGAGATGTTACTGTAATTATTGAAACTACAAGAGAGGTTCATTTATTTGTCAAAACCTTGGGAGAGGTAAATGTAATTTACTCTAATTTTTTTCATTTTATTTTAATGAAATATTGAAAATTTTAATTAAAAAAATTCATATATAAAAGTTATACGCCGATAAATCTCGTTGACTTTCTATCATTAACCCAAAAAACCCAATATTACAAATAAATCATCAAAATCTAATATAGTTAATTAGGCTTATTTATGTTACAAAATAAAATTTCACTAATTATAATTATTTATCTATACTATATATTAAACAAAATGGGGTTTTTAACCCCAATGCCTGTGGGAGCTTCAATATCTCAATCTGAATTTTCTAAATTTTTTATTTTTTATTTAAAAAAAAAAACTCAGCATTTATTGATTTGATCAAAATTCCATGATTAACATTTATTAACTTTTTTCAATCAACATGTCTTTCCACATGCCTGCATTTATTAATTTGGTTAAAATCCTCTGATTAGCATTAAAAATTCCCTCATATAAATAATTATAGATACAATCCGTGTATAGTTACTGCAGTACCCTTTTCAACTTTTCCTATACACTATGATTAGTGATAAGATTGTTAAATCTTTTTATAAAAAATCTTAAAAAATATAATTTATATATTAAAAAAATATAAAATAAATATAAATATATATAATTATCCCGTGCCTAACACGAGTGATAGGCTAGTAGTTAAAAAAAATAAAATCATATGTACATATTATAATAATGTAAATTTCATAACAACTATGAAAATTATAAATGTGAATATTAACATTCAATTAATATAGGATTGTGAATTTTTAAAAGTGCAAATATTTACCGTTTCAATAAATTAGAATAATATAAATTTTTTAAAAAGTGCGAATATTTTTAAAAAAGTATGAATTCACACTCTCTTTATACTTTTCAAAATTCATAATATTTTATTAATTGAAATTATAAAATAATCCACCTTTAAAATTTTCTCACTTACTAAAAAATTCACATATTTAATATATGGAGAAGATTGTTTGAAATTTTAGAAACGAAAAAATTTTCAAATTTTCAAATACAAAAATGTGAAATTTACTTTTTTTGCATTTACGTAATTTTATATTCAAAACAAGGAACCAAAAAAATTGCACTGAGAGCTTAAGCTTGGCCTAAAGACAAGTCATGGATAGCCTTATCCTCAATTTTATCAAGATTGATTCCTCGCTTGAAAGGAAACAACACAGAGATCCATATTTTCGCGCTCGCACACTCTCACACAGACAACTCTCTCTCTCAACAGCACACACATTTGACCATACACATATATATATCTCTAATTTTATTTTTTTGTAATGAAAATATTTAAATAAAAAAAATAATAATTATTTCTGTTTGATTACATTTTCAATTTTTTTCAAGAAAATAAAAATAATTTGACAAAAAATAAATACAAATATATATATATTAAATTTTTTAAATTAATTTCTATTCAAAAAAGAGAATCATATGAAAATAAATTTTTCATTTATTTAATAAAATTTTTTAATATCATATTTGGCATTTATGTTGATATGAACATCCTCACATTTGTTGGCTTTTTTTGGCTTTCGAAGGTCAAAAATGTAATTTGAGCATGCTAGTAAGAATCAATAAGTCCTTATAGAAATAATAAATGTCAACATTAATCAGACAATTGCTTTGAAATTTTTTAGCCTCAATTAATGAAGGAACTTTTAACTGGTGGCTTTGTATGTAGGAGAAAATTTAGAAGAACTAATCAACAAAGTAAAGTAGAAAGAGGGAGATAACAGTGTCAGAAAATAAATTTCATTAAGTAAACAATGTTACAAATGTACCTTCACACTTCCACAGCCTCGAAGGGATTACAGCATGAACAGATTAACTTAGAACTACTCTTAAAAAACTGAAATGAAGTGCGGGAAAGTAAATGACTAAAATGTAAAAAAACTGGAAAGTAAATAACTGGGAAAATAAAGAACTGCAAAAAGTAAAGTAAAATAAATTAGTTTCTGGAATCGGTTCTAGTACTATAAATGTAACCATCGATGGGCTATTTTATAGGGAAAAAAAACTTCCAGCAATAACTAACCAATAACCACCTAAAACTACACACTCTTCCACCTTCATTCCCACAATGCCACATATCCCTCCATACTTTCCACTAAGTCACTTTGTCCATCATATTCTTCACATGTGCTTTAACTTCTTCCACCTTGTCTTCCATGTTCCACTATGCAAGATCACTAATTTTGTAACTTCTCTTAACTCTTGATTGATTAAGAAAGTGCCACGTGTCCTTGTAACATGCCCGGGGGGTACCCGTGCGCGTTAAACAGTTCGGACTCCCGAAATCTCTTTGATCTAGTCTCACGAGTGCAATGTGAAATGTAGATGGGAATCCAGATTTGGCAATTTTTAGAAAAACCATTTTATTGCGAAACCTTTTGCCAGAATAGACTGCGTCATCAGATCTAGAGTCGCCACCTAATATTTATTTTGGGAAAATTAGGAAACCATGACTCGTGCCAAGGCCACTGTTCGTCGTAACCAAGGATGCTTGGTTCGGAACTTAGGTATGAAGGGGGAAGGTCATTAATTGAGCACCCCCGCCCGACCGATCAAAAGATTGGCCTCTACTAAACCATGATATGACTTTTATTTTCTTTATATGTTTATGTTCTGATTATTTAATAAATCCTAAAATTACTATGTGAAACATACAAGTATAGACTATGTCACCCATTTTGAAATAACTTGATTTCAGGTAGTTTCGAAAGAGTTTTGAAAAATGTATAACCCAAATAAATTGAGTTTACAAACACGAAAATCAATATCATTCCAACTTAAGCGACACAACCTCCATCCACTGGCATTCATACAGTTATATCACATAAGCAAATAGCCACATGGTATGATGCTTAAACATAGTAAGAAAAAAACACACACAAACAGGATGCTAAAGCATAAAAACTTACATGTTTGTCGACCGCGCGAACAAGCTACAAAACAAAGTTAGTAAAACATGCATGATCTTATATACAAAATCCTAATGCAATTCGCGCATGAGATGTAACTAAAGATTCGGCTTCTAAGATATGACATGTGAATCATATCAAGAACATGAGGTAGCGCACATAATCACATAGGAATTGATTAAATCCACAAATGCAAACTTAGCCGAATCAAGATGCATGAAATAAGATGCAAAGCATGAATATGATGAAAAATAAATATGATGGCTTACGTACAAATAAGGAAAGCAAGTAAAAGAATGGGATAGAAAGAAGCGGGGATGGGGAATTATTACAACACTTGAATTATTACATATCTAAATAAAGGAAGAGGGAGAGAACAAATAATACAGCAAACTATAAAAAAATCTCACAAACTCTCAAAATGCAAAAAATAAAATAAAGAAACTTCATGTGCGTCGGAAAATATTCTGCTTGACGTAGGAAGACCGCTCCATTCTGTCCGGGGAAACTTATTTTGCAGGAACACTATTCATCCCGAGATACTATTCACTACCGGAAGTTACTATTCACCATGACAATTACTATTCACCTTTCTTGATCGTTATTCATCTTACTGGGCATTTTTCATCCGCAGTTACTATTCATCGCCGGAGGTTACTATTCACCACCGATCACTATTCATCCGGTGGGTCACATCTTTTAACAAATTAGGTGGTTCGACCAACCATTTAAAGTGGTAAAATTACAACAATTTAACTAGTGAACTACAACATTTTATATAAATTACAACAGTTTATATACAACAGTAAATTACAGCAGATAAAGTGGTAAAATTAGGTGGTTTAACCGACCATTTAAAGTGGTAAAATTACAACAATTTATAAATAATATACTACAACATTTTATGAAATTACAACAGAATTACAACAGTTTATATACAACAGTAAATTACAGCAGATAAAGTAGTAAAATTAGGTGGTTCGACCGACCATTTAAAGCGATAAAAAGAAAAAAAAGTTATAAAAAAAGAATAAATGAAGTACTTAAACAAATTATATCACATTTTGAAATTAAATGAAAGTTTGCGAAAACTCACCTTTCGGGAAATGATGAATTTTCTGATTCACAAACTTTCTTTTAATTACCATCAAGTTTGTAGAATGTGTTCTCAATTCTCAGTCCAAAAGTTGGAATTACAACTTCTCTTTCTGATTCTTTTTTTTTTCCTCGCACTACTTCTCTTTTTTATTATTCTTTCAAACCTTTTTTTTTTCTTTGATCTCTCCAGCCCCCAAAAAAATCTCCTCATCCTTCTCTGACCTTTCCCCTTTTATAGAAAATGATGGTAAGAAAAAGACGAAAGAAGAAACGGTGGGAGGAGTTGTTTTCAAAAGATGCACAGTGATTTTACTGTACATTGCACAGTAAAATTACTATGCACTTTATAATATAATAATATATAAAAGGGATCATTAGCATAAATATATGTACAAATACCCAAAAAAATATATAAAAACACACAAATATGCAAAATTAAAATACATGGACTAATAAAATATATTTTAGTAGGCCAAATATGCAACATAATTTGACCAAAGTGGGTCTAAAGGCACAGAAAACAAAAAGACACATGATGGGAGTGTCGTGAATTTTCGCAAAGGAGGAATAGTACCCTTATATACTATAATATTATATATATACAAAAGTATGGTGCGTGGGTGAAACCAGGGTACCGAATAAATTTAATAAAATATTATATAATAATATAACATAATATATATATAATACATAATAAAGGGAAAGAAAATGGAGAAGGAGTCTAAAATAATTTGGCAAAAACAGGTGTAAGACTAGGATTAAAGTTTACATTCCATCTTTTTACTGAGAATTTTGTGAGATAGCATATTCCTGTTTTCATCATTGAGTAATCAAAAGAAAGCGCCCAAGTCTTAGGGCCGGTCAAAATGGGATGTCTACAGTTGCCCCTCTTTGACAGAGCTCAAAGTCATTTCTTGACGTGAGTGAATGTCAAAGCCCGAAGATGACCCTTTTGACAAGGCCATAAGACTTGGGCAAACAAACAAGATGCAATGCAAGTGGTTGAACCCAAAGGTTGCCTACGTATCCCTTTGCAAGGAATCAAACCAGTGTAGTTCAGGGGCAGAATGCAAGTGACATGCTCAAAGTGTAGTTTGAAAGTTGGACTTACACGCTTCGCGAAGCCGGTTGTTTTTGAAAAACTTATGATCATGCAAGAGAGGGATGACCTCAACTAAGAGTAATCAACAACCTAACACGTCTCACACGAAATGAGGAAAGATGGTGTAAACAACAGGCGCACCTGATGTTTTTAACCGAGTGAATCAACGACCTAACGCGTCTCACGCGAGAGGAGAAGGGGTGGTGTAAACAACAGGCGCACCTGATGTTTTTAACCGAGTGAATCAACAACCTAACGCATTTCACGCGAAAGGAGGAAGGATGGTGTAAACATCAGGCGCACCTGATGTTTTTAACCGAGTACATCAACAACCTAACGCGTTTCACGCGAAAGGAGGAAGAATGGTGTAAACATTAGGCGCACCTGATGTTTTTAACCGATTTGGGTGGTGTAAACAGACAAGCGCACCTGCTGTTTTTAACCGATTTGCAATCCAAACGCGCTTCACGCGAGAGGAGGAAGGATGGTGTAAACAGACAAGCGCACCTGACTGTTTTTAACCGATTTGCAATCCAAACGTGTTTCACGCGAGAGGAGGAAGGATGGTGTAAACATCAGGCGCACCTGATGTTTTTAACCAATTTGGGTGGTGTAAACAGACAGGCGCACCTGCTGTTTTTTACCGATTTGCAATCCAAACACGTTTCACGCGAGAGGATGAGGGGTCGTGTAAACAGACAGGCGCACCTGCTGTTGTTAACCGATTTTGATAATTAGACTTATACGCTACGCGAAGCCGGTTTGATAATTGGACTTACACGCTACGCGAAGCCGGTTTGATGATTGGACTTATACACTACGCGAAGCTGGTTTGATGATTGGACTTATACGCTTACGCGAAGCCGGTTTGACGATTGGACTTATACGCTACGTGAAGCCGGTTTGAAAATTGGACTTATACGCTACGCGAAGCCGGTTTGAAAATTGGACTTATACGCTATGCGAAGCCGATTTGAAGATTGGACTTATACGCTTACGCGAAGCCGGTTTGACGATTGGACTTATACGCTACACGAAGCCGGTTTGACGATTGGACTTATACGCTTACGCGAAGCCGGTTTGACGATTGGACTCATACGCTACGCGAAGTCGGTTTGAAAATTGGACTTATACGCTACGCGAAGCCGGTTTGAAGATTGGACTTATACGCTTACGCGAAGCCGGTTTGAAGATTGGACTTATACGCTACGCGAAGCCGGTTTGAAGATTGGACTTATACGCTTACGCGAAGTCAGTTTGACGATTGGACTTATACGCTACGCGAAGCCGGTTTGAAAATTGGACTTATACGCTACGCGAAGCCGGTTTGAAGATTGGACTTATATGCTTACGCAAAGCCGGTTTGAAGATTGGACTTATACGCTACGCGAAGCCGGTTTGAAGATTGGACTTATACGCTTACGCGAAGCCGGTTTGAAGATTGGACTTATACGCTACGCAAAGCCGGTTTGAAGATTGGACTTATATGCTTACGCGAAGCCGGTTTGACGATTGGACTTATACGCTACGCGAAGCCGATTTGAAGATTGGACTTATACGCTTACGCGAAGCCGGTTTGACGATTGGACTTATACGCTACGCGAAGCCGGTTTGACGATTGGACTTATACGCTACGCGAAGCCGGTTTGACGATTGGACTTATACGCTACGCGAAGCCGGTTTGAAGATTGGACTTATACGCTTACGCGAAGCCGGTTTGAAAATTGGACTTATACGCTTACGCGAAGCCGGTTTGAAGATTGGACTTATACGCTATGCGAAGCCGGTTTAGATGGTTCATGATTTGTGCAGTGCAATGCAATGTCATGAAGTGATGATAAAGCTATGAAGATGGCAACATGGGTGGCAAGCTTTGTGTAAAACACACAAAGCAAGCCACATTTCTACCTGGCTATGTTTGCAACTTTCCCTATTCTCTAACAGGGTGACAGACTAGGTTGGTTCAGTTTCCAGAGTTGAGGCGCATACAAGCTATCTCAACCTATGGGGCTGCCATACAGATTTCAAGCCGGGGATACACCCCTGGGTATTTAAACCAGACTTTAGTCTCGGAAATCCCGAACCTTTTGCGTTCTAGGCATCGCCATTCGAACTCTAGTTTCCTCCGTCTCAGTTATTCTCCTAGGAACTCATTACAAACATAGTCAGGTGACTATACCAGACCGATTGAAGTCGTTCGGGCACGACAAACACCAAAGGAATTACACCTTTAGAGGATTTAAGGTCTCCTAGACCCTGAAAGTCGTTTGGGCACGACAAACACCAAAGGACTTGCACCTTCAGAGGATTTAAGGTCTCCTAGACCCGAAAAAGAACAACAAGCACACTTGCTGTTTTTTTTTTTTTTTTAAACCGATTGAATGGCTACGGATGCCGCTTTACTTCCTGATCATATTCACAACTTTCCCTATTCTCCAACCGGGTGATAGACTAGGTTGGTTCAGTATTCAGAATTGAGGCGCATACACGCTACCTCAACCTATGGGGCTGCCATACAGATTTCAAACCGGGGATACACCCCTGGGTATTTAAACCAGACTTTTAGTCTCGAAAATTCCAAACCTTTTGCGTTCTAGGCCTTGGCCATTCGAACTCTAGTTTTCACCGTCGCAGTTGGTTTCCTAGGAACTCATTGCAAACACAACCAATATAATACACAAATATTTACATATCAATACACACATATATGTACATATGGTATACACATATGCATATACAGACAACATACAGACAGATATATACAGATATATACACAGACATATACAGTATATATATATAGGTATATACGACACAGACATATACGGACCTATATACAAACATATACGGATATATACACAAATGAAGAATATTCCGTTTGCAACCGTCAGTGAGAAGATGCCGTTACTGAGAAGGCATATTCCGTTTGCTGACGTCAGCACACGTACGTAAAACACGCAAAAAGAAAGAAAAAACACAAAATGCATGGATGTGGGGATACGGGGTTTCGAACCCCTGACCTCAAGCTTGGCCTCCGAGTACTCAACCACTAAGCCACTCCACTCTTATGACTATGACAAAATATGCAAACAAATATATATACATATACGAGACATATATACACAAAATCAAAACAAACCGAAAGAAACACTCGATGTGGGGTTCGAACCCCTGACCTTAGGCTCAGCCTCTCGCTCTTCAACCACTGGGCCAAACCACTGAACCCAAGCCACACCTGTGACCCAAATGTTCAAACAAATATATATATAAGACATATTTATACATAAAACGAAAACAAAACAAAAGAAACACTCAATGTGGGGTTCGAACCCCTAACCTCAGGCTTAGGCTTTCCGAATCCCCAATCCACTGGGCCAAACCACTGAACCTAAGCCACACCTGTGACCCAAATGTTCAAACAAAAATCTATATTACATAGCTATACAATATATATATATATACATATATATATACAACTCTCCCGCCTCTCCTATTTTTGTCTCACTCTCCCTTCCTTCATCTTCTTCGAGCGTCGTGTCTGTCACACGATTTCAACAATCGCGGCGCCTGACCGACAGGCTATCCAATCCTGCCCCGATTGTCAATGATTGTCTCGAGCCTTCCTCCCTCTTTGTCTTCTTCTTTGACTTTATCCTCTTCTTAAGTTGAGGCCTGCGAAAGAGAGAGGCAGAGCAAAAGTCCGCAAACTTTCTCTGCCACCACTCTGCAACCTCTTTCTTTTGCATTACTCTTCTCTGCCATGGCCTCTTCACACGGTTCTCTCACTCTTTTTCCAGACCTGAATGAGTCCACGATAGAGATGACCAATTCTGACTCCCCTGAACCTCAACCACGGGCTCCTCCTCCTTCCCCTGTTTTCAACTTTCCAGCGATGTCAGTTGAACAAATCATGGCGGCACAGTCTGACATCGAAGCAAACTCGTATACGCTGAGGTCTTGTGTAGAGACCGTGACTGCGGTTTCCAACTTGTCCCGTCGACTGCAAAACAGGATGTGTGAGATACATCAGTTAAATGCAACACTCTCCCTCCTCCAACGTATGTACAAAGACGCTCAGGTAGAAATTAATGCGCTGAAAAAGCAGAACAAAGAGCTGAAACGACTGACGACCTCCGTGACTCGATTCGGAGTTCCTTCGCACAACCAACTTGATGGTCGGCGAAGAATAATCTCCTTTGGAAGCTCTGCCAAGGCCGAGGCAGAGTCTTCAAAAGCTTCGAAGGAGTAAAGATGAAGCGAGGTAGCTGATGGTAAAGTCAGGCAATGAAGCTGTGTGCAAATGAAGCCAGTTGTAATCTTCGTCGCCGGGCTGCTGCCGCAGAAGAAAGAAGAAAAAGATCGCTCTCTCTCTCTCTTTGTTTTTTTTGTTTTTGTTTTTGTTTTTTTTTTTTTTTTTTTTTTCGTTTTTTTTTTTTTTTTTTTTTTGTGTCTCTGTGATCGGGATGTCCTCCCCTGGTTGCAATAAAATCAGTTTAGTTTTTGCACATCCATGGTGTGACTGACATATCACTTTGAACTTGAAAATATTTTTGTTTGATTGAATTTGAGAGTGATTGAATTTTGAACTCTAAATTGGACGTTGATTCTATACTGACCCATATTGACCTAAATCAAAGAATGACTTGACGAAAGAAAACACGAAGCAAAACAATCCAAACATACTTATATACACTGACTGGTATGAAAGGAACTTAAAAAAAACAAGACTCTGAAACACAACCATTAAGTGATTCTGCAGTTTATCCTGATGGGTTGAAATTGAAACTGATGAGCCGACAAAAAGTTGGCCGACGAACTCATGATCTAGCCAAAGAGTTGGCCAACGAACTCATGACTCAAGTGGTGGAGAAGATAGAATCTCCGACTCGACTAGCCCCTAATTCACTGCCTTGATTTTTTTTTTTTTTTTTTTTTGTCTCTTGATTTTTGTAAAAAATGTTTTGATCAACATGAGAGTTAGATTAGCATACTTATTCCATTTTCTGTTTCAAATCATGTAAGCTAAACTGTGAGCACTGAAAATTTTTTCTTTTCAAATCCAAAGAGTGGTCCAAGTTTTGCAACAATGGAACAATTTTCGAGAAAAATTAGTCAGCTTCTTTCAAATTAATCAAAACCTATTTTTGCAAATGGTCACTACTCAACTAACATGGAATCAACCATTGGGGTACATAGTCCCAAACCAAATAATCAAAGGTGATATTCGAACCAAGCCAACCGAACCAAGCAAAACCAAACCGAATGAAGCCGAGCAGAACTGGACCAAACCGAACCGCCGAACCGAACCAGAGCCAAAATTAATCGAACCAACTGAACCGACCAGACCGAAGACAAACCAAGAAAATATAGATAGGACAACCAAGTCGACTGAAGATACACCAATCAAACATGGACGAAATGAATGAGTTGAAAAATTGTTAGGGCCGAACTTCAAGATGAAGCTACCTACGTATCCCAAAGATAGGAATCAGGCCATCGTAGTTCCGGCTAAGGTTCACTCAGGTATTGACACTCTCCTTTTGTGCTCTAACTTTTGCTAAAGCCGCCCTTTCGGGTTTTCAACCTTGCGAGCTTTTCATTTTTTCATTTTTTGTTTTTCATTTTGTTCATTTCATTTTTTTTTTTTATTTCTTTGGATTTTTTTTCTACTCTAATTTTTGCCTGGTCGTCCCTTTTGGGTTTTTAGCCCAGCGAGCCTCTCAAGGGTTACTTTCAGTTTAACTTGTCCATGTTGATTGGGTGTGAAATCTCTAAGCCATTATAAGAACGACGCTACACTTGACCAGTAGATATGATGATGTAGGACTAGACTAATTGGGTCTGAATTTGTCTCTAGTGTTGCCCTAGTATAGTGGATTGGACTCGACTGTCCTTCAATAATAAAATTCATTCTCTCAAATTCTGGGTTTTGCCTTTCTGGGCGGTCTTCATTGGGAGACGATTCAGTTTTAACTCTTTGATCACATCCAACCTTTTGCCCCTAGTTCAAGGGCTCCTTCAAATCACATCTGACCTTCTTGCCCCTAGTTCAAGGGTTGTTTCCAATTTGAATCACAGGCTCTACATAGTTCTGGCTAAGGTTCACTCGGGTATTGACACTCTTCTTTTACGCTCTAACTTTTGCCAAAGTCGCCCTTTCGGGTTTTCAACCTTGCGAGCTTTTCATTTTTTTTTATTTTTCTTTCTTTTTTTATTTTTTTATTTTTTTTATTTTTTTTTTGTGCTCTAACTTTTGCCTGGGTCGCCCTTCCGGGTTTTCAGCCCAGCGAGCCTCTCAAGGGTGATACTTTATTGCCCCTAGTTCAAGGGCTACCTCCATTTCAGCTATGCAAGCCTCACACTTTTGCCCCTAGTTCAAGGGATGTTTCAAATCGAAATCACATTCTCTGTCCTGAGTTCAAGGTTTGTTTCCAATCTGGATCACATCATTGCCCCTAGTTCAAGGGCTATTTCCAATCTAAATCATATTCGACCTTATTGCCCCTAGTTGAAGGGCTACCTCCATTTGATCACATCATGGCCTCTAATTCAAGGGCTATTTCCAATTCGACTATGCAAGCCTTACACTTTGAATGATCATTGAATACTTCGAATCAAGGTTTGAAAGGTAAGGAGCTAAGGAGGTCGGACCACGAGTCAAGAGGGATCCTATGCTGTATAACTAATTCCAGGCATGTCTTCGTAGGACCACGCAAAAACAGTTTTTTGAAATCTTTTCACAAAGTGACTAATCACTCGTACTTTTACGAAGATAAGATAGAACCAATTTGGACCAAGGCAGGATCCTTTCCGTACCCACATTAACAAAAAATGATTTTATTCATCAAAGGCTAGCACACCTCTCTTCCTCTCAGTTGATCAAAATTTGCAAATCCCGAGGAAATTCTTCCTCTTCATTTTATCAGAGTTTTGGAAAAAGTTTTGAAAAACTTTGGTCAATGCGATGAATTAAGGCACAGAGAAGTAGACAGACTCTATGGCATTTTTTTATATTTTATTTTTTTGAATTTTTTTTTTTTTTTGAAAAGAGACTATGACTCAGCAATGACACAGACTCAAAAGAAAATGACAAAGAAGACCTAGACAAGACAGAAATGTCTAGGTTAGCACTATCGAAATCGACAGACTCTGACTCATTAGGCTGACTCGAGCCTGACTCTAACTCTACAAACTTGGTGGAATTAAACTTAGACTCAATACTCAATACTCAATTCAGAACTCAGGATAAAACCAATCTCAATTGCCAGTCAACGTGGGCCATCCGCAATATTCAAAATAAAACTCGTCCAATCAATAGGCGGTCACTCCCCATTCACAGAGATGGTCAGATACCCTACAAGCTCTATTTATTTACAATGGTGACTTTGTGGGATACCGGAGTTTTTTTTTTTTTTTTTACAAAATTTTTTTGATTTTAGTTTTGTTATTTTTTTTTTGTTTTTGAAGTAATGGTGCTAAGTTGAACTACATGAACCACTCATTGAATTTGAGAACCCCTGTATAGATCCAATACATTGCACATAACACATAGCAGGAAAGAGAAAAACACCCTATGGAGGGTAGGGTTATCCTGTCCTAGCTTGAAATGATCTAGGGTTTCACTATTCAGACAAGCGGTATCATACATCCTAGCAATGGGAAAGCATCCTGTCCTAATTTGGAAGGTACTATGGCTCACTATGTATAAGGTTGGCTTTACTCTAGGGGTTGAAGTCAAGGTGACGTTACCAAAGAGTCCTTTAGGTCATAACCAATAAAGATCCCAGAAAATCAGAAGAGTCAAATAGCCTCTCTTCGGAGTCTGAGAACCTTAGATAGCAAAGCTAAATAGCAGAGCTACATAGCAGAGCTACCTTTTTGACAGATCTTAAAAGGTTACAACACAAGGCCTCTAAAGTATCGTAAAATAGATAGATGTAGTGTCACAAAAAGTGTGTGTCTGTGTTCCCACCAACATCTGGCAACACAGGGACTTTAAGTACACCAATGCATGCAATGTAATAAACATATAATTGAAAATAACAGTCATATCATGGAGTTCGAGTCAAGGTTTCATAAAATCCCCAGTAGAGTCGCCAGAAACTGTAACATGCCCAGGGGGTACCCGTGCGCGTTAAACAGTTCGGCCTCCCGAAATCTCTTTGATCTAGTCTCACGAGTGCAATGTGAAACGTAGATGGGAATCCAGATTTGGCAATTTTTAGAAAAACCATTTTATTGCGAAACATTTTGCCAGAAATGGACTGCGTCATCAGATCTCAGAGTCGCCACCTAATATTTATTTTGGGAAAATTAGGAAACCCATGACTCGTGCCAAGGCCACTGTTCGTCGTAACCAAGGATGCTTGGCTCGGAACCTTAGGTATGAAGGGGGAAGGTCATTAATTGAGCACCCCCCGCTCACCCGATCAAAAGATTGGCCTCTACTAAACCATGATATGACTTTTATTTTCTTTATATGTTCATGTTCTGATTATTTAATAAATCCTAAAATTTACTATGTGAAACATACAAGTATAGACTATGTCACCCATTTTGGAATAACTTGATTTCAGGTAGTTTCGAAAGAGTTTTGAAAATGTATAACCCAAATAAATTGAGTTTACAAACACGAAAATCAATATCATTCCAACTTAAGCGACACAACCTCCATCCACTGGCATTCATACAGTTATATCACATAAGCAAATAGCCACATGGTATGATGCTTAAACATAGTAAGAAAAAACACACACAAACGGGATGCTAAAGCATAAAAACTTACATGTTTGTCGACCCGCGAACAAGCTACAAAACAAAGTTAGTAAAACATGCATGATCTTATATACAAAATCCTAATGCAATTTGCGCATGAGATGCAACTAAAGATTCGGCTTCTAAGATATGACATGTGAATCATCTCAAGAACATGAGGTAGCGCACATAATCACATAGGAATTGATTAAATCCACAAATGCAAACTTAGCCGAATCAAGATGCATGAAATATAGATGCAAAGCATGAATATGATGAAAAATAAATATGATGCTTACGTACAAATAAGGAAAGCAAGTAAAAGAATGGGATAGAAAGAAGCGGGGATGGGGAATTATTACAACACTTGAATTATTACATATCCAAATAAAGGAAGAGGGAGAGAACAAATAATACAGCAAACTATAAAAAAATCCTCACAAACTCTCAAAATACAAAAAATAAAATAAAGAAACTTCATGTGCGCCGGAAAAATATTCTGCTTGACGTAGGAAGACCGCTCCATTCTGTCCGGGGAAACTTATTTTGCAGGAACACTATTCATCCCGAGATACTATTCACTGCCGGAAGTTACTATTCACCATGACAATTACTATTCACCTTTCTTGATCGTTATTCATCTTACTGGGCATTTTTCATCCGCAGTTACTATTCATCGCCGGAGGTTACTATTCACCACCGATCACTATTCATCCGGTGGGGTCACATCTTTTAACAAATTAGGTGGTTCGACCAACCATTTAAAGTGGTAAAATTACAACAATTTAACTAGTGAACTACAACATTTTATGTAAATTACAACAGTTTATATACAACAGTAAATTACAGCAGATAAAGTGGTAAAATTAGGTAGTTTAACCGACCATTTAAAGTGGTAAAATTACAACAATTTATAAATAATATACTACAACATTTTATGAAATTACAACAGAATTACAACAGTTTATATACAACAGTAAATTACAGCAGATAAAGTAAAAATTAGGTGGTTCGACCGACCATTTAAAGCGATAAAAGAAAAAAAAAAGTTATAAAAAAAGAATAAATGAAGTACTTAAACAAATTATATCACATTTTGAAATTAAATGAAAGTTTGCGAAAACTCACCTTTCGGGAAATGATGAATTTTCTGATTCACAAACTTTCTTTTAATTACCATCAAGTTTGTGGAATGTGTTCTCAATTCTCAGTCCAAAAGTTGGAATTACAACTTCTCTTTCTGATTCTTTTTTTTTTCCTCGCACTACTTCTCTTTTTTTATTATTCTTTCAAACCTTTTTTTTTTCTTTGATCTCTCCAGCCCCCAAAAAATATCTCCTCATCCTTCTCTGACCTTTCCCCTTTTATAGAAAATGATGGTAAGAAAAAGACAGAGAAAGAAGAAACGGTGGGAGGAGTTGTTTTCAAAAGATGCACAGTGATTTTACTGTGCATTGCACAGTAAAATTACTATGCACTTTATAATATAATAATATAAAAGGGATCATTAGCATAATATATGTACAAATACCCAAAAAAATATATAAAAACACACAAATATGTAAAATTAAAATACATGGACTAATAAAATATATTTTAGTAGGCCAAATATGCAACATAATTTGACCAAAGCGAGTCTAAAGGCACAGAAAACAAAAAGACACATGATGGGAGTGTTGTGAATTTTCGCAAAGGAGGAATAGTACCCTTAATATATAATATTATATATATACAAAAGTATGGTGCGTGGGTGAAACCAGGGTACCGAATAAATTTAATAAAATATTATATAATAATAACATAATATATATATATATATAATAAATATAAAGGGAAAGAAAATGGAGAAGGAGTCTAAAATAATTTGGCAAAACAGGTGTAAGACTAGGATTAAAGTTTACATTCCATCTTTTTACTGAGAATTTTGTGAGATAGCATATTCCGTTTTCATCATTGAGTAATCAAAAGAAAGCGCCCAAGTCTTAGGGCCGGTCAAAATGGGGTGTCTATAGTCCTACAATAATAATAATATTAGTATTACTATTTATGGTGTCAACATTATCCCCGCGACTCTTTAAAAATGATGTTTATTTTGAATTTTTGAAGAGTCAAACCAAGCATAGAACTAATATGAGTAATAAAGTGCTTTGAATACCACAACAGTACCAACAAAGTGCTTCGAAGGGACACTACACTAAAGTGATATGCTTCGAATTCAATATGAGCGCTTCAAAGTGATCAATTCGATTCAAGAAGCGCCAATTTGATTTGGACACAACACATACCAATCATGTTTGGTATGAATAGAAGCTTTGTACTTTCTTAGGTGGCAAAATCAAAATTTCAACATGAGACACCAATTTGTAATCAATGAATGCATGCACTCATTGTGTATGGTGTCCAAAAATCATAGCTAATACTTCAATAACATGACAATATTACTATGTTCATTATAAAAAAAAACCTCTTCAAAGCTCTTTCGGAATCCTTCAAAGCTTTTCTAGCACCCTTCAAAGTTTACTAGAAGGTTCATTATAAAGAATGACATATTAAAGCGTCCTTGGAGCTACTTCGAAGCTAATTCAGAATGCTTAGAAGCCACTTCAAAATGATTCAAAGTTTACCGTCATGTAAAAGTATTAAATGTCTCACTTGACAGTAGCCAATATTATGGCAAAAAATTATAAGACGTCTCGAATCTTGAAGAGCTATAATTCAAATGATGAATACCATCCTCTAAAGGTATTTACTAAAGGGCAAAATCATCTTCGATGGTTGAAGGTGCCAACAAATGACTAATTACATCCTTAGAAATACTCAGCGAAGCTTCGAAGGTTCACAACCACTATTATTTTTTCCCGAAACTGTTGTTAATGCAAGATGGAGTGCTTTGAAGCTAAAAAAATTATGGCAAAAAAGGCTTTCGAAGCCACACGCGTTGACCAACAGCAAAGCTAAAATGATAGTTGTTTACATATCCACTTCGAAGACAATCTAAAGTATAAAAATGTCATGTTTAATACATAGCAAAGGCCAGTTTTTAGTCAAGAATGATGATTTTCACATTGCATGGTAGAAAACAACAAACATGTGAACTCATTGTGTTTTCTACAGAGCTTCTTCTTCATTGGCCAACTGTAAATTTGTATTGGTCACTATTTTACATATAACTATGAAAATAGCCAAGATCATTATTATTGGTCATTTCCATGCTTCCCATTGTGAAAATGTAGGGAAAAAAACTCAACAAATATATTTTCTCGATTTTGATATTTTGTTAACCATTTTATCAAAATTAAATTTTGATGTGAACCACAATTTCGAAATGGATTTTGAACAACGAAGATAGTGGTATATGGTGGTTTTGGTTCAAATATTTTGAGATTTTTCATATCATCAAAAAAATTTAAATCCACTAACCGTGGGTTGTTCATCATTTTTAACTAAACTTTGTTTGAAAACATGCTCCTTAACAAGCTTTTTATGACTTGGTTCTCTACAAATGGATGTATGAACCCCCTGGGCCATATATGGAATATCATTCTTAGCCATGTTTGGCTCAAGAACATACTCTTTTGTTATGTTAATTTCATAATTTGACTCTTTAAAAGCGGGCTTTTGAACTCCCCGAGCCATTGATGAAGTTATTTTTTCACAAATTTTAGTCATAAAAAACTTGAAAACATTTTGTAAAACCCCACAAAATTCAGTCATTAAAGACTTGACAAGAAGGGTTGATAATTCATGTCTCCATTGGCAAATTTTCATATCAAATTAATGAATTACTCCAATTAAATAGTGTATTTTTTCTTCTACCAAATAATATGATAATGAAGTAACAACTTAAAAATTTTCTTCATCAAGAAAATTGATCTCTTCTTGAAAATCCAAAATTTTTCTTTCACGCTAATATATTTCATATTGATAAATTTGAATGGAAAATTTTAATTCATTTGTCATTTCTTTTTCTATACCTTCTGCAAGGCGCTCATTTTCTCCTTATCGTCTTCGTCTAGCCATTATAATAGTAGTCCCACTAGGCGTGCCAAAAATATATGTTGGCTTTTTTTACTTTCAAAGGTTAAAAATATAATTTGATCGTGCTAGCAAGGATCAATAAGTCCTTACAGAAATAATAAATACCAACCAATTAATCAGACAATTGCTTCGAAATTCTTTTAACCTCAATGAAGAGAACTTTTACTGGTGGCTTGTATTAGGAAAAAATTCAGAAGAACTAATTACAAAAAGTAAAAGAATGAGGGAGAGAACAGTGTCAGAAAATAAATTTCATTAAGTAAACCAATATTTACAAATATACCTTCGCATTTCCACAGCCTCGAAAGGGATTACAACATGAACAAACTAACTTAGAACTACTCCTAGGAAAATGAAATGCAGTGCGGGAAAGTAAAGGACTAGAATGTAAAGAACTGGAAAGTAAATAACTAAGAAAATAAATAACTACGAAAAATAAAGTAAAATAAACTGGTTTTTTTATCTGGTTCTGGTCTTGTAAATGTAGCCATCAATGGCTATTTATAAGAAAAAAACTTCCGGCAATAACTACCAAATAACCATCTAAAACTACCTACTCTTCTATCTTCATTCCCACAATGCCACATATTCTTCCATGTCTTCTACTAAGTCACTTTGTCCATCATATTCTTCACATGCGCTTTAACTTCTTCCACCTTGTCTTCCATGTTCCACCATGCAAGATCACTAACTTTGTAATTTCTCTTAACTCTTGATTGATCAAGAAAGTGTCACGTATCCTGCAATAATAATAATAATAATATTACTATTTATGGTGTCAATAACATTGTTATGATATGAATATTCACATTGTTATTTAATTTTGCATCTGGTATTCATATTGATGTGAATAATTACATTACATTATGTCGCAAAAAATTTATTTTTCATGTGAACGTTGGGGTTTTGAATTTTATAGATTCACTTTATGAATGTATTGGACAATGTCTGAAACCTCTTTTGAAAAAAATTATATTCAATTTTTTTGTTTTTTTTTTTTTTTTAGCAATGATTTTGAAACAAAATTTATGGTATTTAATTGTTTCCATATTGAAATAGTTTAGGGTATTAATTATTTTCATATTAAAATACTTTACGATATTTATTTTTTATTTTTTATGTAGAGATAGTGTGTGTGTCAATTTCTGACCACACTGCCAAACAGATACTCAGCTGGAGAGCACTGACAGAATAGATTAAGCTCGAACGACCTGCCAACAAAAAGATAAGATTCCGATGGTGGTTCATCCACCCGGAGGTACTCCAACAATCAAGTCAGTTATCTCTCAACGATAGTGTAACATGCCCGCGAGGGACCTCAACGGGTTACAGTTCGGACTCGATTTGTGTCGGTTCTAAATCTGAACCAAAGAGTCCAACTCTAGCAAATCGTTTTGAGAAAACAGATTTTTAGAAAAGAAGTGCCAAACATGGACTGCTTTTGCCAGATACAGAGTCGCCACCTAAATATTTTTAAAATGGGAAATTTAGGAAACCCTGACTCGGTGCCGAAGGCCACGTGTCCGTCATCACCAAATGTCTTGGCTCGGGAGCTTGGGTACGATCGGGGAAGGTCAACTATGAGCACCCCCTTTTGCCCGGTCCGAAGACCGGCCTCTACTAACCGTGATATCCGATTTTGAAAACGTTACGTGTTCTTGTTCCAATTATTAGCCTAGAATTACTATGTTATGCGCACAGCAAACAAGTATAGACTAGATTGCCTAATTTGGAAACAAGCATTGCGTATCCGTTTGTTTTGAAAAGCGCTTTGGAATTTGCTACTCGTAAGTAGGCTAAAACACGGATTTCAATGAGTTTTTCCAACTCAAACAATCCAACCTCCACCCACAGGCATTCAAACAGTTTATCTCATATAAGCATTTAGCCACATGGTAAGCCTACTGTCATGCTAACATTCACACGCATGCGAGATGCTAAAGCATAAATACTTACATTGTACTCCATGCCAAAATAGAAACCAGTTAGCAAACATGCATGTCCTAGTTCATGTTAAGTGACTAATGCATCGCATACAGAATGTGATTAGGATAGGCTCGGCTAACCCTAGAATGGCATGTGAAATGCGATCATTCGGTGCACGTATTGAAGTTAGATTTGAAGATACAATGCGGTTTGTATGATGTACCGAGCCCGGTGCATGTCAACAAATGTATGGATGCACGCATGCATTGCATAAGGTATGCTAAAATAAACGTGCCCTAATCTACCATCATAAGCGGGTAAATAAAAGGGAAGAAAGAAGTGAGGGTTGGAAGACATACACACACTCACGCACACTTATTACACGATTACGCCCTCGCTCGGAGGGACCAAAAGAATATACAGTCCGAATAATGAATAAATAAATTATTACAAAATTTCTAATTACTTAGTAAATGAATGCAAAAAGAAAGGAGGCCACAGCCCCCCGCCTCGGGATGCGCGAATGATGCATGCTCGGATCCGACTCGCCCGGGAAACCCGCACCATACCACTGCCGCCTCTGTTCTTACTGCCCTGTCTCTCAAAAAAAATTGCCAAAGTCCCAGAACACCTTCCTTGCATGCTGTTGTACACCACCGGCTAGAGGAAGTGCCCACCGGCCAGCTAAAATTTCCATCGGCTGATTAGGAGGTTATCGGCCACCCATATAGTGCCGGTCGGCACTCTATACTGCCGGTCGGCATAAAATTCCTGCAGAAGACAGTTTTGACAGCAACAGCAGACAGGCAGTGCATGGTATGGGATTTTGAGCATATGTAAGCATGGCCAATGCTTCCTATCATGCATGGGACTCAAGGAAGCATGACCCTTGGTTCTTGGGCCATCAATTATGCATCTTGGTGCATGATAGCCTAAGGAACCAAGATTGCATTTCAATGTCAATATGCATGCAACACACAAATGAGACCAAGACCCTATCATGTATAGATCAAGGGCCTTAGTGACCAAGAGTTGAGACAAGTTGCACCACTTGTAGTGTGAACTCCTCCCAACCCTTACACTTGGTTTGACACCCCAAACCAGACATGGAATGCATGTATACAACATGGCTCAAACGATGCAATATGACATGAAGTGCAAGACATACCAAATGCAATGCAACATGTTATGGCAAGTGTGCAATACTAGGCATGCAAGATGCAAAGTATAATGCAAACATGGACAATTCTTGTAAAAGGACTAGCATATAACAAGGCTTTGCTAATCAAGCATGCAACAAACATGTTTCAAGCAAGCAATAGTGGACTTAAACCATAATGGGACAGACCTCAGACCTCCCCAAAACAGTGGCAAAAAGTGTCCAAAATGATGGACCAACACTCATGCAAAAAGCAAATGGGCCCAAAACCAAGGCATAAATAAAGGGGTTTTCACTACCACCAACATGACCATTCATAGCATGTATTAGGCCACCAAAAACAGATTTCTAGCATGCAAAAATACACACACACACACCTTTGACATGGTAATCCCAAATACCTTAAATATGCAAGCATGCACAATGTCCATTCCTAGGCACAAAAGACCAATGTCTCAAGACATGAAAGGCATGACAAATGGGGACATATAAACATGGCATAGGGACTGAAATAACATATTAAATGATTTCAAATCATCTAAATAACATATCCAATGCATATACATATGGATCGCATCCTCAAGGCTTACAAGCAACAATGCAAGACAACTACATTAAGCATGCCAAAAGTGGTAAAACCAGTGGCCAACAGACCTAAAGTAAGACTAATCATGGCCAAAAGCTTCAATAAGTCAAGCCAAAACATGAGGATATACAAGGCTAAACCCATGGCACATTTCTAGGCAAATGGAGGATTACAAAGCAAGTATACAAAGCATGCTAAGGACCACAAACCACCATTAACAGAGATGTAACATGCTCCAAAACATCAAAAAAATTCTGAAATGGCGCCAAAAACAAGCAAGCATGCATGTTCCCTTTTTAAGCCAAAGACAAAGGCAAAAGAGGGACAAAGGGGAGAGGGGTGTCCCTCCCCTATACAAGACTTCAAACCACTTTCTTTACCACTAAAAACCCACTGGTTTTCAGTGGTGAAAGGACCCAAAACAACAAGGCAAATAAGGCTCAAAGTAAAGACACCAAATAGGCCAAAATAAGGCCTAAAAGGGTGAGTTTGCACTCAAACTACAAAATGACCTTAATGAAAGTTCAAAAGCAAGAAAATCTAAGACTTTTTTCAGTTATACACAAAGCTCAAAACACAAAGCAAGATAGGTAAAAAACTTGTTGCAAAAATGGGGAATCTAAAGTAAAGTGCTCACCCTTGAAGAACACTTGAAGAACAGGTGGTGCAGCCCTCCTCTACTGATCAAAACCAGTCCAAAAACTCAACAAACAACCCTCCAAGCCTCCCAATCTCGAGCTAGGGTGTAATGGTGTGTGTATTGGTGCAAAAGTAAGGTAAAACCACACTTTTAAGCCTAAAAACACACACACAAGAGGAGAGAGAGGGAAAATGTAGAGAGAGAGAGAGATATATGGCAGATATATAGATACACAAACTCTGGTTTTTTATCAAAAATGGCCAACCTCCCTCAAAGGGAGAGAGATGGTTCTTATATAGGCCAAGACAAAGCCAAATAACTTAATGGCTAAGCAAAGAGAAAGGTTCAAGGGGGCAAAAGAGTCTAGGCTTCTTGGAGAAGCTAAGACAGCTGGCCAAGCTTCTTGGAGAAGCTTGGCCAAAGGTTCAAGCTTCTAGAAGCTTAGAGGGTTCAAAGGTGCAAAGTGGTCACACTTATGCACGGGGGAATGTGATGGTGCATTCCAGCTGGCACAGCTGGCATGCACCATGCCCCATGGGTGCAAAGGGTGCACGCCGGCCAGCCAAAAAGGTCACCGGCACAATAAAGTGCCGGTCGGCTAAACACAGTGCCGACCAGCCATTGTTTTTAAGAAAACAATGCCGGTGGTATCAAAGACCTGCCGGTGGTGTGTGGGGATGCCTCACAAGGCATTCCCTGCCCCTTCAAGGCAAAACACAAGTGTTTGGTGCAAAACCAGACACAAAACGGTCGAGTTCGGAGATCCTGAGGCAGGGTGCGTAGCCGAGACCTCCGGGAACTCCAAACGAACACAAACATGGATAATCACCGAGTGTTCAAACGGTGACGTCCAAGTCTTGAGGACGGTAAAAAATTGGGTGTCTACAGATAGCAAAAAGTGCTTAACTCACTATTCATAATATAAAAGCGTACCTTAGACCCACGAGAGTGCCTCTCTTTTATAGCCAACACTGACCTATTCCCAATAGAAGCCTAGCTCTAATGGATTTTGTCTCAATGTTATTTTGGACTCCCAGTTAGATTGAGATAAACTCTTTAAGAGTCTTATCTTTATCCAGACTGAAGTCCTCCCCAATTCTAAGGCTCTTGTCCCTTATCCGCTTATCCCGGATTCCGGTATTCTCGCAGATAACCTCGGCCTTGCCGATATTACCTCGGCATCATGACCAGCACACGTGGCACCTCGGCTGACACTTCGGTGCCACCTCAGCCACGTGTTGTCATCCAAAAATTATGTCCCCACAACTGCCCCCTAGGTTCTATTACCTTGGCATCCTGAGGTGATGGAACCTATATCATTCATTCCATTTAGCATATCGGCTAAACTCGCTTTATCCTTCATTACTGAGGTCATCATTCGTTGGCTCAATACGACCAAGACTTAGTTTGTTTTCATCAATGCTTCAGAACCAATACCCAAGTTTGTTCAAGTTTCTTAGCCGAGATCATCCCCCTAGCCGAGGTCCTGCTCCATTAAATCAAGAACTCCAAGAGTTTCAATACGCGTATGAGCTGTCACTCACGGTATTTTAACAATTTCAGCCATGCGTTCTTCTCCCACTGAGCCGTGTCTGACACGCGCCATCAAGTCGCATCGCACTCGCGTGCGCCGTCTGACAAGCACGTCATCCTAGGCACCATAATTGCCATTTTGTCGCCATTTCATGTGTTTGATCAAAATCACTTCTCTCTCTCCATCTTTTCACTTCTTTACTACCGTTTTCGTGCAAGTTCTCTCTCTCTACTCTCCTAAATCTGCCATTGTTTCAAGCTCTCGAGCTCTGCAACCACTTCCATTCTTCCCCTCCGGCGAAGCGTTTGCTGATCTTCTCTGATTGCTGCCATCATTTGACTCCGGCGTACCTCACACCGGCTTCATTCTCTTTGGTGAGTTTATTTCTGTCCCCTTTGTTTTAATTTCTTATTGTTCTTTAAACTGCTGCGCTTGTATGCTGCTACTGTGATTACATCCATGTTCTTGGATCTTCTTTTGTATGTTGAATTCAATCATGTATGAGGGCATGTTTGTCTTATGACTACATTTTTTCCCAATCCATTCTTGAATACACACACACTGTTCACATACTTGTTTATGTTGCCACTGTTTTTGGCCTCGCACCCTTGTACACACTCCATCACAGTGCTCTTGATGGTTCATCTTTTTTCTTGATTCTGAATCACATTCTTGTTTCTATTTTCTGTGTTTTCTCCAGATTCCTGACTTCAATTATTGTCTCCATAGTCTTAGGTTTGGGATTTGTTGTAGAACCCACAAATTTTAGGAAAAATTAAAACAAACTTCACTTAGATCCTCAAAATTTCTTGCCCCATCATTCTTCTAGGTTTTGCCAAGGTCCCTCCAACCTCTACAAAACACACCTTTCTGAAATCCAACACCTTCCCCCTAAGCTGACATCATGGGTATGTGGAGGCATAGGGTAGACACCCCAACTAAGTTAGAATACTTTAGGCAGGAGTTTTCCATCCCAGCCAACGTTTACCTTAGGTTGGCTGGGGAGGACGATTCCATCATGCCCACAGTTGACTCCATGCCCTTCCCAATTGTAGCTTCCATAGAGTGTGGACTTAGGCTCCCTCTCGACATCCTTTTCCGAGAAGTCCTTCACTACTATAAACTCAACCCAATGTAATTAGCCATTAACTCCTACAAAGTCATCAATGGTATCACAGCCCTAGCTAGCCGAGAAAAAGCTAGGATAACTTTAGCCGACATACAATACTGTTACACCATGTGTGACCTTAAGTTAGAAAAAGGCTACATTTACTACCTTAAGCCGAGGTCCACAGAATACAAACTCGTTGCCGACCTCCCAGACTCCAACAAGGGAGCTGGGGACGATTACCTCATTGTCTAGGACAACTGGTAGTTCGCTCCAGATGAGGACTTTCACCTCTGCCCTCTTAGCCGTACATTATTCAAAGAGGGAGATGGTAAGACCCAAGTGTTACATTTACTTACCTTCAAGTCTTTAATACTTTGCTCCTTTTATATGTTCTGACGTCTGTTTTTTTTTCTTGCAGTTTTTCCACAGCCACCCAAGGACTTTCGCAAGTCCTTCTTTCCCAACAAGGACCTCAAAAGCTGTTAGATCTATCAGTTGAACAGCAGAGAGCTCCTTTGCTGCTCAACTTCATCCCGACTTACAAGTCGGTGCTTCCCGACGTCCCAAAGAAGAAGAAAAGCAAGTCTCCCCCTTTTGCCACAACTCCTCCAACAGCTTCATCACCTCGGCCAGATCAGGGATCAACCTCTGATCCAGCAAAGCAACCGTCGACCTCGGCTCTACAACTGATCCCTCCATTCCAACGCAAACGTCAACGTCGAACTACAATTGCCGCCGAGATGGGTCGCAAGAAAGCTGTTGCAGATGACCTCCTTGCCGACATCCCCAACACTATCACCACGCAACCATCTTCATCCCAGTCTCAACCAAAACCAAAACCCAAAAGACTGAAGAAGGCCCAACCTAAGGCCACGGTGACTCAGATCGACTCTGAAGATACCTTGCCGATCTCCAAAATTGCCAAGGCAGAAAAGAGTGCCACCGCCACCGAGCAGAGGCCCGCCGAGGTTGCACCCTCTAAGTCAACGCGGTCAAAAAAGCCGAGGTTTGAATCTGCTACAGCCTCGGGGTCTATGAAATCTGATGCGCCTTGGGGCCCCTCTAATCACCATCGAGGACAAGTCGGTCAGGGCTGGCGACAGCGCCGACGACTTTGAAGTTGGCGTTGCCCTCTCTACAGCCTTGCTCCTTCCCGAAGATCTCAATCATAACGCCAAGATGAGCAAGTACGAAAATTTTTCCCTAATGTTGCAGCATTCCGCATTCCGTAGAAGTAAGCCCCTGACACTTGGTATTTTCACATTTTCTATTTCTCATACTTAGAAAATTTTACTAACTTCTATTCTGTTCATATCTTCTAGGCGATCCAGCACACCCACTCCTTCGCAATGCAAGCATTCAGCATTAAAAAAGAGTTGGCTAACAAGACCAGGGAGGCTGCAAACTTGTCCAAGTCCCTTAGCAAGGCCGAGGGCAAAATGAAGGCCTTGACAGATCAGGCCGAGGCAGCAAAGAAAGCTCAGGACGAGGCCGAGGAAAAAGCTGATGGTGCAGAGGCCATTGCCAAGGTCCTTAAGGCCGAAAAGAAAGAGGCCGAGGCAAAGATGGTTGAGGCCCAAAAAGAGCTTCAAGATGCCCTAGCCACAAAAGATGCCAAGATCAAGGCGGCAGATGAGAAAGCGTATGCCGAGGAGGTGGTCGACGTTAGGGAAAATTACAAGAAACAAGTCAGACAGGCATGCAACAAGGGTTATACCCTTGGTTGGATGGCTGCTCTGAAAAAGTTGGTCGTCCCCGAGGACTCGTCTCTCTGAGAAGATAGCCACATCATCTTGCCATTCCCTCCCACTCCAAGCCAATCCGAGGCTGAGTCCGAGGAGGAAGCTAAGGCCGAGAAGACGAATGAAGCTGCTGGGGCTAAGTCCCCAACTCTAAATGAGCAAGTTGACTTGATTCAGGATAAGGAAGATGAAGTCTCAAAGGGTGCCTCTTCCCAGAAGACAACCTCCGAGGTGCCTATCGCCGAAAGGAGCATCGATCTGACTCTTCAGGAGATCGACGCCGAGCTCGAGGCTGAGAAGGCTGCCGAGAAGTCTTCCCAACTGTCTTCTGGGACCGAGACCCAGCCTACCGAGTAGTCTTGTTATAATCTTTTTCCTTGTTTCTTGCACTTTGTACTTTTTCTTACTTTTGAAACAATGCTAACTTTAATTTGGCCGACATGCCACTTTTGTAATCTGAGCAATTACTCTTCAATGTCAGACCGAAGTGCCTTCTTTCCTTATCTGAATGCACTCTCAATTTTTTTCTTTCAATGTGATTGCATGTTTGTCTTCTTTTATTCTTGTATGATTCTATACTTAGAATAATTTGCATATCTTTGAAGTACACCTTAACTGTGCAATCTCCTGGGGGTAAAGTACCTCAGATATACCCACTGACTATTTATCTCGGCCTTGGCTTAACACTTGAAACATTATAGAAAATATTTTCACAAGTGCTCAATAAAACCTGCCACTTTACTTTTACTTAGCAAGACTTCTATCTTCAAATATCTTCCAGCTTCAGATATCTTCCAGGTCTTGGTAATATGGTAATCTCGGCAAATACGCAGATACTTCTTTAGAATTAATTTTGGCTTAACTTCAACTTGTAAATTGTTCTTAAAATTTCAACAAGTGTTAAACCAATTTTCTATCAACATGACATCGACTTAACTTCAACTTGTAAATTCTTCTCAAAATTTCAACAAGTGTTAAACCAGTTTTCTTTTAACATGACCCCGGCTTAACTTCAACTTGTAAATTCTTCTCAAAATTTCAACAAGTGTTAAACCAGTTTTAGCATGTAAACTCCAATTTCTAAGTATTATTCTTCAACTCTCTGCCCCCTAATGTGAACTTAAGTTCCACTTAGGTTCTCATTAAATATGTACCAATGATCTTGTCGGCGAGATCAAATTCAAACAGAGACTGGCCGAGGTCATAAATCCTCGGCCTCCCTGTTAATCTATAAGTTAACTCAACTTAGTTCAACTCTATTATATGCAAGTATAATTCAACTCTGCCATATAATAAGTCTAAGTTATTCGTCATGTTTCAATCAGAAACATCCCCAACTTAGTTCAACTCTATTATATGCAAGTAAAAACTCTGCCATATAATAAGTCTAAGTTATTCGTCATGTTTCAATCAGAAACATCGCCAACTTAGTTCAACTCTATTATATGCAAGTAAAAACTCTGCCATATAATAAGTCTAAGTTATTCGTCATGCTTCAATCAAAAACATCGCCAACTTAGTTATCAATCATACTGCAAAAAATCAAGCTAAAACTTTATTGTTACTTCGGCTAATAAAAAACCTTAAAAAACAAGAAAATCTAATGATAGAAAAACTTCAGATTGCTAGTATTCCAGGGTCTTGGCAGCTCTTTGCCTTCACTGCCTTCAAGCCGATATGCTCCATTGCCCAGGACCGAGATGATTCTATAAGGTCCCTCCCAGTTTGGGCCAAGCTTTCCTTCTCTGGGATCCTTCTTGTTGCCGACGACCTTTCTTAGGACGAGGTCCCCAAATTGGAATTCTCGTGGGTTAACCTTTCTATTGTAAACCTTGGCAAGCTGCTGCTAGTATGCCCCCAGCTGAATTGCTGCTTTCTCCCTTCTTTCTTCTAGTAGGTCTAGATCTCGGGCTAAGAATACATCATTAGTCCCATTCTCCACTCCCTGGGTTCTGATCCCTGGGATGCCGACCTCTAATGGGATTACTGCCTCTGTGCCAAAAGCCATGGCAAATGGGAATTCCCCAGCTGATCTTCTCGACGTAGTCCGATATGCCCAGAGTACACTGGGCAACTCATCCACCCACTTTCCCTTTGCTGCTTCCAGTCTCTTCTTGATCCCATCCAAGATGACCTTATTGGATGCTTTTGCTTAACCATTACTCTGAGGAAAGCTTGGAGTAGAGTAATAATTCTTGATCTTGTACTTTGCACAGAAGCTCTTGATTAGCTTACTGTCAAATTGTGTACCATTGTCTGCAATTATTGCTCTTGGGATCCCAAATCTAGTGATGATGTTCTTCCATATGAAGTTCTTGACATCAATGTCTCGAATCTTTGCAAGGAGTTTAGCTTCAACTCACTTGGTGAAGTAATCTGTTGCCACTAACAAGTACTTCTTTTGTCTAGTTGCTTGAGGTAGTTGTCCAACAAGATCCATGCCCCATTGGGCAAATGGCTAAGGGCTGGATACTGGGTTTAAGTCTGCTGCTAGTTGATGTATCAAAGGTGCAAATCTCTAGCACTTTTCACACTTCTTGACATAAGCTTCAGCATCTTTTTGCATATAGGGTCACCAGTACCCCTGAGTAATGGCCCAGTGAGCAAGTGACCTGCCCCCAGTGTAGCTTCCACATACTCCTTCATGTATCTCATACAAGAAGTCTTCAACTTGTAAAGGATGTACACACCTCAAAAGGGGACCGGTAAAAGATCTCCTATAGAGATGCCCTTCTACTGTCAGGTTGAATCTTGCCGACTTCAGTCTGATCTTGTGTGCTTCCTTATGATCATCTGGCAGTTTTCCCTCTTTAAGGAATGTATTATTGCATCTATCCAGCTTGGTCCTATCTCCACACGCATTGCTTCATGCTCTGTGTTCAGTGGTTCTATGCTTGGACCTGACAAGTAGTCCACCATTATCGTCCTTGTCTCTCCAGGTTTCATTGCACTAGCCAGGTTAGCCAGAGCATCAGCATGGTTGTTGTCATCTCGGCTAACCTGCTGCAGTCGGCAATTCTAGAATAAGGCCACTAGTCTGCCTACCTCCTTTACATAGGCCGACATCCTTTCTCTCGGGCTGCGTATTCGCCTGCTGCCTGGTTGACGATAAGCTGGGAGTCACAGAAGACTATTACCTCGTCAACTTCCATCATTATTGCCAACTTTAACCCTGCAATCAGTGCTTCATACTCTGCTTCATTGTTTAAGGCTCTAAACCCTAAACGAATGGATTGTTCCAATACCTGCCCATCTGGTGATACTAGCACTACTCCTGTCCCCGCTCCTTGTCGGTTTGAACTCCCATCAACAAACAGCCGAAAGGAGTCGCCGATGTAAATGCTGCATGGCCTGAGTTTCTCTTCTTTCTTCTGTTTGGCTATCCCCAATTGGGTTTCTCATTTTTCACCTCGGCTTAACGGAGCTCGATGTGTGATGGCGCCTGGTGTGAACTTGGCCACGAAATCGGCTAAGACTTGGCCTTTGATTGCTGTTCTGGGTCTGAATTCTAGGTCATACTGGCCCAACACTACTGCCTATCTTGGTATTCTGCCTGTCAAATCTCCCTGTTGCAATAGGGACTTCAAGGAATGCTCAGTTAACACCATAATTTTGTGGGCTTGGAAGTAATGATTCAACTTCTTGGAAGCTATTACTAAAGCCAGTGTTAGCTTCTCTAAGGATAGATATCTGATTTCTGCATCAGCTAGGGTTTTACTTAGTAAACTGCCTTTTGCTCGCCCTTATCTTCTCTGATTACCATTGCACTCACTACATGCTCTGAAACTGCCAAGTATAAGAACAGCTCCTCTCCTGGTACTGGATTTGAGAGAACTGGAGCTGTGGTCAAATACTTCTTCAAGTCGTCCACGGCGACTTCGCATTCTTCTGTCCATAAAAAGTTTGTGGCTTTCTTCACTAAGCTGAAGAAAGGTTTACATTTGTCAGAGCTTCTGCTTATGAACCTATTCAGGGCTGCAGCCCTTCCAGTTAACATCTGCACTTGCTTTGCCGATGTTGGGCTCTCCAACTCTAAAATGGCCTTGATTTGATCGGGGCTAGCCTCAATGCCCCTTCTGGTAACCAAGTATCCTAAGAACTTACTAGACCCAACTCCAAATGCGCACTTCGATGCATTGAATCGGAGCCGATATGTTCTAAGGATGTCAAAAACTGCTTTTAGGTCGGCCAGATGATTTTCAGGTTCCTTGGTCTTCACGACCATGTCATCTGTGTATACCTCCACTGTTCTGCCTATTAGATGCTTGAACATCTTGGTCACCAATCTCTGGTAAGTTGCTCCTGCATTTTTCAACCCAAAAGGCATCACTCTGTAGCAATACAGCCCTTTTGGGGTGATAAATACAGTCTTCTCCTTATTTGGGGGGTACATAGCTATCTGATGGTACCCCTTGTATGCATTTAGAAAGCTCACCCTTCCATGCCCTGAAGTGGCATCCACCAATTGGTCAATCTTGGGTAGTGAAAAACTGTCTTTGGGACAAGCCTTGTTCAGGCTGGTGAAGTCTACACAGACCCTCCATTTCCCGTTCTTTTTCTTTACGACGACCGTGTTTGATAGCCATGTTGGGTAGTTTACCTCTCGTATGGCCTTAACCTCTAGAAGTTTATCCACTTTCTCTTCTACTGCCTCAATATGCATCAACGTCGGCCTTCTTGCTTGTTGGATGACAGGTTTAGTTGACCTGTCCACATTTAGTTTATGGCAAGTGACCTCGGGGTCAATGCCAGGCATCTCGTACGGCGTCCAGGCAAACACCTCAATGTTTGCTCTCAAGAACGCCTCTAACTCTTTTTCCTCTTTTTGGCCAAGCCCGAGCCGAGAAGGAAAAAGCGCTCTTCATTCCCTTGCTAGACAAGGATTTTCTTTAGGGCTTCCTCACTTTTCTCAGTGGGATCTTTGCCGACGTCATCTAGGACTTCCATGTCCTCATCTTCAATCTCTGCGGCTTCTGCTTCTCGTATATTGCAGGTGGATTTCATTGCTGATATGGAGCAATTCTTTGCCTGCACTTGGTCCCCTCTGATATCCTCAATTCCATGCTCTGTTGGAAATCGTAACAGCTGATGCAATGTTGAGGGAACAACCCCCATTGCATGCAGCCATGGCCTTCCCAAGATATGCCTTTAGGGCTCTGCACCCCTGAGTCAGATGCCCATCTTCGTTGTGGTAAGCACAATGCTTGCTAAGGCTTCTTCTTATAAATTCACCAAGAGCCTTTACTGGTGCTCTGTAATAGGGCTGATTTCGGATTTTCTCCAAGACTTTGTAAATTGGGATTCGGAATATGGTTGTGACTGCCTGTGCAGCCCTTAATCCTGTCTCTTGCTTGTTGTACCCGCCATTACCTCGGTCTCGCTTCGGCGAGCCGTTTCCCTTCTCTTGTTTCGACGCCTTTGTCCCCGGCTTGTCTTCCTCGGCCTTCGCATATTTCTCGATTTTGGCCATTAGTTCTCCATGCTTTTGGGCAGTGTCTTTGCCAATGATTTTTGAAGTAAACAATCATCTTTCAGGCCGTTCTTGAAAGACACAACCGCTACCTTCTTGGTTGCACCCTAGTATCTAGTTGAATACCTCATAGTGCCTTTTGGCGTAGGCCCTTAGGCTTTTATCCTCACTGATTCTTAGAGCCATCAGGGAGTCCACCTTAATAGCTGTAGCTTGTTTGTCACACCTAGCCACGAACATCTCGGCTAGGCCTTCCCAGGTTTTCACAGTTCTTTTCGGCAACTTGTGAAACCAGTCTGATGTAATTTCCCCGAAGAACGAGGGAAACACCTTACAAAGCAACGGCTCGTTCCTGGTGTATAGTGCCATCGAGTTCACGTACAAGCCGACGTGAAAGTTGGGGTCCGACTTATCGTCATATATCTGGAACCTCGGCATACTAAACCTTTTCGGGGCCTCAGATTTGTCCAACTCTACCGAGAACGGCATTTCGGTTTAACTGGGGAGGTTACCTCGGCATTTTGTTGCTTCCTCTAGAGGTAATCTCTTAGATCCTCCTTGGTCCATCCTAGAGCTTGGCTATCTCCGGATTTCAGCCTTTTCGGCGCACTGCTTCTGGTGTCATTGTGAGTCCTCTTGGACCTCTCTTCGTTAGTTGCGTCGAAATAGAGTTCCTTCTCTTGAACATGCCGATGTTCTTTGAGGTCAGCTTCTTTGGTACGATGCGTCCTCCATGAATCTCCTTTTACTGACTCTCCTCGCCCGACCTCCCTTGAAGGCCGATGAGAGTATTCCTTGGTTCTGACGTGCTGGGGGACTATAGGGACTGTTTTCTGCCCTCCCTTCTGGGCGTTGTTCTTGGCCGTTAGAATCGGCGTGTCTTGTAACAGGAACGGTGGCTGCATAACGTTGTTCTGCATCATGAAATTGACGACCGTTTGCACGTCCGCCAATTTGTTTGCCATTCCCTTCATCTCTTTGTCCCTCCGCAAGCATCTATCTTTCCATACCTGGAGGTCGTCCTCGTTATCATACCCGCTTCGGTCTGATTTCTTTTGTACGTCGCCCTCTTGGCCGACGTCTTTATCCCGGTGATTCTTATCACGAGTCTCTTCGTTGCAAGTATCTTCTTCAACGTCAAGGTCAATGTGCTTACCGCTCCCGATAGGGATGTCGTCCCCAACCTTTTCTTTCTGTCCGTTGTTGGCCATCTATTCCTCTTTCTTTCCCACAGACGGCACCAAATTATGTGTGTCAATTTTCGACCACACTGCCAAACAGATACTCAGCTGGAGAGCACCGGCAGAATAGATTAAGCCGGAACGACTTGTTAACAAAAAGATAACATTCCGGCGGTGGTTCGTTCACCTGGGGGCACTCCGACGATCAAGTCAGTTATCTCTCAAAGATAGCAAAAAGTGCTTAACTCATTATTCAAAATATAAAAGCATACCTTAGACCTATAAGGGTGCCTCTCTTTTATAGCCAACACTGACCTATTCCCAATAGAAGCCTAGCTCCAATGGATTATGTTTCAATGTTAATCTTGGACTCCCAGTTAGATTAGGATAAACTCTCTAAGAGTCTTATCTTTATCCAGACTGAAGTCCTCCCCAATTGTAAGACTCTTGTCCCTTATCCACTTATCCCGGATTCTAGTATTCTCGCAGATAACCTCGGCCTTGCCGAGATTACCTCGGCATCATGACCAGCATGCGTGGCACCTCGGCTGACACTTCGGTGCCACCTCGGCCACGTGTTGTCATCCAAAAATTATGTCCCCACAGATAGTTTAAGATATTTAATTAGTTTAATTATTTTCCATATTGAAATAATTTGGGGTATTTAATTGTTTTAATTTTGTTTCTATTGAAATAGTTTATAGTATTTAATTATTTCTATATTGAAATAGTGACAATAAAATCATTTCAATTTTATTTATTTATTTATTTATTTGCAATGATTTGAAACAAAATATATGGTATTTAATTGTTTCCATATTGAAAGAGTTTATGATATTTGTTATTTTCATATTGAAATAGTTTATGATATTTAGTTTTTTTTTTATTATTTAGATATAGTTTATGGTATTTAATTGGTTTAATTATTTTTCATATTGAAATAATTTAGAGTATTTAATTGTTTTAATTTTGTTCCTGTTGAAATAGTTTATAGCATTTAATTATTTTTCTATATTGAAGTAGTGACAACAATTTCACATCATCGTGGATTTAAAGGGTTATAGAATATGAATGGGATTAATTGGATCATAAGTCAGGCATATGAGATTTATGAAAAATGTTCTTTCTAAAAAATTAAATAATTTATATATTTTTTTAAAATAAAAATAATTTAAGTTATATTATTTCAATTAAATTATTTTATCAAAATAAAATAAAATAAAATAAATTAAATAGGGAGATTGAGAGAGATGTGGTTATATGAGTAGAGGTTATTTGGTAATCTAGAAACAATGATTTATATCATTAGACCCTTGACATTTCTCAAATTATCTCCTAACAACTTAACAAAAACTATCAAATTAAAAGTTAACTTTTTTATTTTTTATTTTTTTAAAATGTACAAAAAAATAGAGAGGTAATATCATCAAAAAAATTAAAAAATTAGATTTTAACCGTGTTGCCAAAATAAGCCTAAATCTTACAATTTTAATTAATAATGTCAAGTTGAAACACCATGTGACAATGTCTTAAGATTACCACATAATTTTTCATATATGAGTGTGTGTGAGATTGTGTGTGTTTTGTGATGTGTGTTTTCTAATATGGGAAAAATTATTGAGTGGTCTTGAAGTGTCACATGGTCACATCTCACATCAATTATAATTTATCATATTCTTTTATGTTTTCTAATTATCCAACATAAATTTGTAAATCCCACCTCCTCTATTAATTACAATACCATTAAAACACTACATGACAGCACCCCAAGACGAACCAATAACTTCTCCTCATATGGACCAATTTTGTGCTATCTACTTGGGGCTGAGGACACAATCTCGATAAAAATGGGATAATTATTAATCCATCCTATTAATTGAATTTATTTATGTTTAAGTCCTTAATACTTTTATTTTTATGTATTTGTTTCACATTTTGAATATAAAATTATGTAAAATGAAAGTGTAAAAAATTTTACATTTTTTTTTATACAAAAATGTGAAAAAATTTCACTTCTAAAATTTTAAACTTTTGAAAAATGTTTTGTCATGAGACTCATCATCTCCGCATATACATAATAATGTGAATTTTCTAGTAAGTGTAAAAATTCTAAATGTGGATATTCATACTTTTAATTAAAAAGAATATTATGAATTTTGAAAAGTATGAATGTTAGTGTGAATATTCGTACTTCTTAAAAAATATTAACATTTTCTAAAAAATCATATTATTCTAATTTATTGAAACTATAAATATTTGTTATTTCCAAAAAATTCACATTATTATAATTATTGAAAGTGAATATTTACACTTATAATTTTCATAATTATTATGAAATTCACATTATTATAATATATATGATTTTTATTTTATAACCATAATGAGTGAGATTTTATTTTGTAACTATAAACAAGTATAACTAATGACATTAGATTTTGATTATTTGTTTGTCATTTGTTGTGACATAAGATTTTTTGGGTTGATCTGATAGAAAGTTACTAAAATTTATTGATATATAAACTTTATATATTGAATTTTTTTTTTATTAAAAATTCCTATATTTTATTAAAATAAATTATGTGTTTGTGTGAGAGAGAGATGACAGGAGATGACGTAATGGTTTGAAAAAGGGTATAAAGAGAGCCTATTACTTAACATAACTTCTTTTTTTTTTTTTTTAAATTTTTTTCTAGATTTGATTTTTCAGACCTCTAATCCAAGAACTCTAATAACTCTAATGTAGATGTAAGTCTCATATGATGGGATGTTTTGGCATTCTATTTTTTTTTTTTTTTTTTTTTTTCAACTCATTAAAACTGATTTAGGGCTCCAAATTTAGAGCTACCAATCACTGCTCTTCTTCTAATAATGGTTTTTCTATTGATAACAGTCATCTAATTTTTCTTTGAAATTCTTCTAAGGCAAACCTACATATTGGGCTTTAGGTAGCCCATCAAAGTGGGCTAATGGATTGACCCGCGGGCTCTACTCTTGGCCCAACACTAACTCATATTGTAAGCTTAGCCCTTGTTGGTGTGAGGCTTAATTTTTATTATTTCATCCGTCTCAAAATAATAGTTCCTTTTAAAGAATTTAACTTTTTTTTAATAAAACAATTATTGCATTTTAAAAATATTAATTTTTCAAAATTTCCTTTTGATGGTACATTTTTTTGGAATATCAATAGTTATAATTATACTTTTTGTGTTGTTAATGAATTTAAAATAAGGGCAAAATAGAAAATTTACATTATTTTAGTTCTTAATTTTTGAAAATGGAGGACAATAAAAAATAAAATAAGAGGCTAGCATTTTGGAATGGAAGGAGTATTGCTTTTGACATGGGTGGGGGTGGGGGTGGTGATGGTGGTGGTGTTGGTGTTGGTGTTGAGGTAGGGTTAAGGGGGTAGGGTAAGAGTGAGGGTAGGAGCGAGTTTTTAGAGTCTTGCTCTCATTTCGTATCATATTAGGGACAAAACAAATCAAAGAGGTGGTGAGATTTCTCTGATTCTTCATGGAAGTAGAGCAGATCGGAAAGGGGAAAGTATTGTCAAGATGTTGGTCCTTGGGCGTCTTTATTGAGTTTTGAAAGCCAATTTCTACAAGAATTTACAAAATAGATTCCACCATTGTTTATAACGCCCGCTTGAGTCTGATTTGAGTAATCAAATAATTGTTATCACTCCATTATTGATAATGCCCAGTGAGTTGTTATCACTTTTGTTAAATTTTGAAAATGTTATTTGTTGTGTCAAATTTGGCATAAGGTCAATGCCAAACCTTACCACATCACCAAAATAACTAATTTCTCTTTAATGGTTTCCTAGAAACAAACAACAAATAGAGCCCAACAAACATGAAAACATAATTTCATCAACAGCATGCAAATTTTAAACAAAATATATACACAAAGTAAACACAAAAAATAATAAAAAAATAATCATAAAATTAACACATAAATCAAAAACAAATATAAAGACAACAAAAATGAAAATCATACCTGGAGATCTGGATTTGAAGAAGCCAATTGAAAATATATATATATAAGCCCTTCAAGTTACAAATTGAGTTCTTCATAATAATCGTAACTTCATCATCAGATCCCTTATTATATCAAGATCATAAGATCCCTAATCTTCTCAAATTTATCGTGAGTTGTACGATTGAGAGAGAGTTGCATGTGAGAGACGATCTTTCTACACTTGGCGAGGCTCGGTAATAATTAATGAAAGAAATTTACAATGAATGATAATGATCTAGAAACATTGCCTTCTCCACGGCCAAGATCAATGTTACCGAGCCTCATCCAACAGCTAAAATCAATATTACCAAGCCTCGCCTAGTGTACAAAGATCTAAAAATAATAAAAAAATTCAAAAAAATGCAACTTGTGTTAGCCTTATTTTTCTTTAGGGATTGTTTTTCAAACTATTTATTTATTTTTTACCTTTTAATAGTCTGGTCAAGTCAAATCTAAAAGTGTAAAAAATTATTAGAAATGAAAAAAAAAAACTCAACAAAAAATTACTAAACAAACTAATTCCAAACACCCTCTACCAAAAATAAAAAAAATAATAAATAAATAAAGAAAAAGAGTTATTTGATATTGTACCAAATGATATATGAATAACTGTGACAACTTTATTCTAATTTATCATTTTAATATTGCAACAATGTTACATCCTTCTAATTTATTATTTCTAAACCATCTCTAATGATGTAAAATTGAGGTTAAACCCCACAAAATGAAATATTTGAAAAATTAAAATTTGACATTTATTAAACACGTCATTAAAAGTAATTTTTAAGAGTGATAAATTAGATATCTCAAATATTTTTCTTAATTTATAACTAACCAAATTATACTTTGGCATGCCAAATGACAAGATGCTCCGAAGTACATTCAAATGAGACAATTTGAACCCAAAAAAAAAGTGTGCAACCCAACGTTGGTCTCTCTTTATTTCTTTTATTAAACGGGAATTTACGTATATGTCTTAATAGATAAACTTATTATTCAATAAATTTTATGATAATTAATGGTGATTTCATCAAATACTATTAAAAAATATCATTAATTGTAAATTTTTAGTGACAGTTTCAAAATTGTCACAATAGTTTAAAAAAGGCTATGGCTTCTGTCCAGTCCGGAATCGGACTGGACCGTACTGTTGGGCCCGTGGGGCCCACCACGGGTCCCGTTTTGATAATTTGAACCGTTCAATGTGTAGAACTCGTCGAGTACTATATGCCTGTAAAAAATCACGTTGATCGGATATCGATAGCTATGTGAACAAAACAGTTTTTTATCAACCGTTAATTTTTTCACCGTCCATTTTTTTTTATACAAAACTGATTTGATCACATAGCTATCGATATCCAATCAACGTGATTTTTTACAGGCATGTAGTACTCGACGAGTTGTACACATTGAACGGTTCATATTTTCAAAACGGGACCCGTAGTGGCCCCCACGAGCCCAACATCACCGTCCAGTCCGATCCCGGACTGGACAGAAGCCGGACCCTTTAAAAAAATGGTCACAAAAAGTCACTAATTTTTAACTTTCAGCTACAATTTGAAAAATTCATAGCAGAAAATGTCACTAATTGTAAATTTTACCTATAATGTGTAAAAATCTTAATAAAAAAAGTTACTAATTATTTTAGCGACATATGTTAAAAATCATCACAAAAATTATTTTTAGCAACGATTTTATTAAGATTTATTTCAATAAGATTTGATAAAAATTAAATTTAACTATTAAAACCTATTAATAATTTATCCTTTATTAAATTGATTACAACCAATCAATTATGGATTGGGTAAAGAAGACTCATGATGAAATCTTACGACAGTCTCTCTATCTCCATTCCAACCAGTATGTCAATATTAGATGTAACGTATATAAAACATGTTTATATAAAACATTGCCTTCTAAATTTTTTCTTAGCCTCCGTTTGGAAAGTGGGTTGGTTTTTTAATTTTTTGACTTTTTTAATTATTTTAGTCTGGGCTAAAAAGCTTAGTTTGGGAAGGGATTTTTGACTTTTTGACTTTTTTGACTTTTTTTGTGAGAGAATAGTATAATGATTATGGATTGGATGTGATGTTTTGTTTGTTGTGACTAAAATAGCCTATCTTATCTTTTGTGATTAAAATAGCCACAAAAGCCCTTGCCAAACAGAGGCTTAGTAACATGTAAAATTGATGGTTACGTGTTAGTTGTTAATTTGTTTAGAAATTAATTAATTAAATCATAAAAGTTACACATTACACCTTGAAAGTATTATCGAATTTTCACTTTGACCTTCAAATTTTTATTTTTTTTAATTTGACTCCTCAATTGTTGGATTTTTCTCAATGTGGTCCAGTTAGTAATAGTTATTCAATTTTTTGGCAAAATACGCCAAGTGACTCTACATTTTTTTTTTTGGGTTAATTACACTAATACTCCCTATAGTTTGGGACTTTAGTCACTTTGTTCCCTAACTTTTCAATTGTGACACATTTGACCTTAAATTTTGAATCTTGTTCCAAATAAGGACAATTAAAATATTATTAGATTTTCAAGGGTAAAATCGTCAATTTGATAAAAATATAAACTATTTGACAAAAATAAATGTCAAAAAAAAATATTTTTAATTTTTTAAAAATTATTTTTATCCACCAATGATAAAATTATGTAAATTAATAAAATTACATGATTAATTTTTTAATTATTTTTACATGATCATCATCCAAACACATAATAAAAATTAATTTGGTAAAAAAAAATGTCTAAAAGATTTATCAATTTTACATAATTTTATTTTTAATAGGTAGAAATAATTTTTAAATTCAAAAATATTTGTTTAACATTTATTTTTGTCAAATTAGTTTATATTTTCAAATTGACAAATTTACCCTTGAAAAATCTAATTATATTTCAATTGTCCTTATTTAAAACAAAATTCAAATTTAGGATCAAATATGTCACATTGAAAAGTCAATGACCAAAGTGACCAAGCCCCAAACTATAGGGACTGTTTAGATAATTTACCTTTTTTTTTTCACAGTCACTTACATTTTTTCACTTTCACCTTTTAAAACTGTACTTTCCCCTCTTTAATCTTTTTAATGTAGTATCATGCGGCGTTTAATAATTTGACAGCTAACCACCAACGAAATTACATTGACGAAAATTCAATCTTTTAATAACCAAATTGTAAAAAAATCTAAATCTTAAAGCCCTGAGCATCTCCAAGGGGATAGTTAAATATGGCTTGTTAGATATTTTAATCATAAGTTTAATTTTGAACTCCAATGGGCTAGCTATTGGACTAGCTACTTACCATCCTATTTTTTTGATGGCTACAATTGAAGAGCCCCATAGGCTCTCTAAATAATTATGTATGTATATATTTTAAATTTTTGTATATTTATTCTTCGATTTGGGATTATATATATATATATATATGTGTGTGTGTGTGTGTGTAACAATTTTATATGTTTTTTCAATTTTGTTTGATAAATTACGGAATAACCTATTTGTATTTTGTATTTTTTTTCTCCTCATTCTACAGGTTTTGTATGTTTGTATGGGCAAATTTATTATTATTGGAAATTTATATTAGTAAAATATCAACAATTAGTATTTTTTTATTTTAAAAATTAATTAAGTTAGTTTAAATGATTAGTTAAAATAAAGAGCGCGTTGGAGAACACAATAACTAAAGTAATTAGGTAAAATAAAGAATGTACTTTTTTGTACTTTCTAGTAAAAAGTAGAGAGTGTGGTTGGAATTGCTCTAAGTAAGAATTGAGGATACATTAGGATACAAATATAATTTAATTTAAATAAAAATATATATTAATAGATGATAAGAAATTTTTTTTAAATTAAATTAAATAAGTTGAAAAATTTGGTTATCCAAAAGTATGAGATGGATAGTTTTATCTTCTACTACTTTCTAATTATCAACTTTTAATAGAGAAAAATTGTGCCAAATATGTTTTTTATCGATCATGGGGTATATGTTGGCCTAGTTTTGCTTTATTTTTTCTTTTTCTTTTATTTTTTTCTTCTTTGCTTTTTAAAAAATTGATATTTGAAGATATGAACTTGAATGACTGTCTCGGTAAAATCATATATTGCCTAACTATTTAAAATTTCTGAGATAGTAATTTGTATAAGGACTTTTCTTAAGTGTGCAATCCTCAGGGTTGCACACCATATGTCACTTATACAAAAAGTGTAAGTGGTAGGTACAAACATAAAAACAGACGGAAAACAAAAGGCGTAAGTGTAAGGCGTAAGTTGCACACCATAACAGGACCCTTGTATAAATAGCACAATCTTTAGAAAAATGTTTCGTAACTCAAATTTTGTGACTCAAAAGTGGCTCAATGGCCAAAACGACGTCGTTTTGGCCATTTTTATGTTGTTCTCTGTACTCAAAACGACGTCGTTTTGGCCATTTGAGCAACTTTTGAGTCACAAATTTGAGTTACGTAGCATTGTCGCAATCTTTAAATCACTTTTGAGCCTTCTTTGTTTTTGTTTTTGTTTTGTTTTTCTTTTTTTTAATGATTGAATTAATGCTTTGTGCTTAGGAAGAAGCAGTGCATCACCAAAAATGGGGCTTTGCTACTTCTACTTAGCATCTTTCTTTTAGGCCCTCGCAAAGAATATATTCCTTATTTTTTATATTTTATTATTTTCATTTTGTTTAAAAATTATTTTTTTTTGAAAAGGTGGATATAGTACATGGTAATTTATGGACCGTCTATAGTGAGAATCTCTCTTTATTCGCATTCTCTCGCACTGACATTGGAAGTCAAATTCTTATATAGAATTGGATAAACCAACCATGCTAGCCTCATAAATAAAAGGAGGGTTAATATTATGATTTAAAGCTCCAAAATAATTGAATATCTCATGTCATAAAATGCTAGTCAGCTTCGCTACAAACAAAAATACTATAGAGAAATGATCATTCACACTACAAGAAAATATACTTTTGGCGATTAAAATTTTAATCACCAAAAGTAAAGGTTTTAGTCGCCGAAGTCTTTTCCCGACTAAATATTTGGTCGCTAGATTTGTCACAGGAAAACGGTCAGGGAAGGTTTGGCGACCAAAAAAAAATTTAGTCGCCAAAGTCGTATAAATGGCTACTAATGTTTTAGTAGGGAAAAGTACGATTGGCGACTAAATATTAGTTGCCAAGGTTTTCAAATAAAATTAATTTTCATTTTCAGCGACTAAAACTTTTAATCGCCCAAAGTATCATTTATTATTAGCTACTAAATATTTAGTCGCCAAAAAAAATTAATTTTCATATTTTTTTTTAGCTACTAAACTATTTAGTAGCCTAAAGTCTCATATATTTTTTACTACTAAATTTTTAGTCGCTAAAAAAATCTTTGGTTTGTTTTTGGCTACTAAATTTTTAGTAGCCAACAAATTTTATTCTGTTTTTTTGGCTACTAAACATTTAGTCACCAAACTTTATTTAGTGTTATTTTATTATTATTATTATTTAATTTCTGCACAACCTGTATTTATTTCGTGCAACATGCACCCTGTATATAAACAAAACAATACATATGTCTATTTTTCTATTTTCACTTTCAACCATCCAAAATTTGGTCTTGTAACATCAAATTCTATACAAACCAAATATAATCCAATCCAAAATATAATTCCATACAAACAGATAATCATACAAAAATGATGTCCTTTGTATACAAAAAAGAAATCCACTAGTAATTTATCCACCAGAAAATAACTTCATCTGTTGGATTAACAACTATTGAAGTAATTAGTATGGAAAAGCTCGAGTTTGTAAAGTCTTCCAGTAACAAGGTCCCATACCTACAATACGAAAATAAGTCATTTCGAGAAACAAAAATACTCATGCTAGGAAGATATTATTATGAACATTTAACATAATTAAGTAACCTGCATGTGCCATCGAGGGAGCTTGATAAAAAATTGAACTTGAGCCACTTGATGCAGTTAATAGGCCCGTTATAGAGGATGAAAGCTCCAACGAAAAATTTAGTTTTAAAGCCACAGTCCAACCATCTGTCTCGTCTACCAAACTTCCACCCAAACAATGTGATTACAAAGTCATTATTTATTTTTCCTGAAAATAAAACTAAACGCATTCAAAATACAGACATTCAATTGTTGAAGAAACGAAGATTCACTTTTTTACCCGATCATAGGCCAAATAATGATCATGCCATCTTCTAAACCAGAAATAAGAAATGAATCATCGCTGGAACATGTCAAGCAAGTCACTGATTTTTGATGTGCGCACCAAGTCCTGACCAATCTCCCATTTGAAATCTACAAATTACCATGACACTCAATATTTGAAAATAATGACTACAAATAATATATACAAATTAAGCTAATGGCCCACAAAGACAACTATTCAGTAATTTTTTATATTGTGATCAATTTAATGTAAAGTACTGATGAGATTAAAAAAAAAAATGATCTTTGCATGTGGGGCTACAAAAAGAGTTTATTAACCTCCCAAATTCAAGTGATTGTAACCAATGATTGCTATGATAGATGAATTTTAAAAGTAATTACTAATAGCATTATTACTTTTGTCCAGTTAATCATATGCTATTCACAATAAGAAAGAGACTATTATTACAAACCAAAAATAGAGCAAAAATAAAGAATCCAGCTAATAGGTAATCAATGATAAAGAGCTTTTTCTTTGTCAATACTTGGACTGGACTTTTTCATTAATATAATCATGACATTTAGCTAACCAGTTGTTTTAGACCATCGCATCATGTTTTGGATGAGAAGAAAGAAGAAAATCAACCAGGACACGAGGGGAAAAAAACAACAAGAACATGAAACACTTGTTATCGATTTCAACACAATTTTCACATTTGTCCCCATAATTTTTATAAATATCATTAACACATCATTTTGGATATATTTTCTATTTAAACTGTCTGTTTTCAAAATACCCAAAAAGTATGGGATACTTGTAAACAGGGAATCATCTCAATCCACCCCCAATTAATCCAGACAGACACTAGAATTAGATATTCGACATGCACTGAGAAAATTTGTAAGCATTAACACAATATTCACATAATGAGAAGATGAAGTGACATATTTTCCCTCATTTATCACTAACATTTATATGATCCTAGCATTCATTGTTTTATATTGGCATTTGTAACCATGCAATATTACAAGCTACATGTGGGGACATAATTTTTGAATGACAACACGTGGCCGAGGTGTCACCGAAGTGCCAGCCGAGGTGCCACGTGTCCTGGTCATGATGCCGAGATGATCTCGGCTATGCCGAGGTTATTAACGAGAATACAGAATTTGAGATAAGCGATAAGAACAAGAGTCCTAGAATGGGAGGAGACTTCAGTTTGGGTAGAGATAAGACTCTTAGAGAGCTTATCCTGATCCTATGGGAGTCCAAGATTAGCAGTAATCTTGAGTCCATGGAGTTAGGCTTCCATTGGGAGTAGGATTGAGTTGGCTATAAAAGAGAGGCACCCCATGGGTCTAAGGTATGTCTTTTGATGCTCAAGCTAGTGAGTTTAGCACTATTGATTATCTTTGAGAGATATGAGTACTGACTTGATCGTCGGAGTAACCCCGGGTGGCGAACCACCACCGGAGTCTTCTCTTTCTGTTGCAAGTTAGTCAGGTGCCATCTATTCTGCCAGTGCTCTCCAGCTGGATACTAAGATTGCAGTGTGGTCAGATTTTCACCAACACAATTTGGTGCCGTCTGTGGGAAAGAAAGGAGAATAGATGGCCATCACCGTACAAGATCAACGTGTTGAAAACGACGAGTTTAGCGAAGATGGAGAGTCTGTCGACATAAAAAGAATAAAGACCCTTCCAGAAGAGACGCGAAGACAAGGGGCATGAGCGCTCCCAATGAGATGACATTCAAATATAGAAGAGCTCAGCCTAAGTGAGCAGATCCCGGATTTCAGACCCCAGACCCCAGATCCCGAAAGACAAGATCTCGGCCTAAATAAGCAGGTCCGAGAAGAGAAGAGCTCAACCTGAATGAGCAGATCCAAGATTCCAGAAGACAAGATCTCGGCACTTAAGTCCGAGAAGAAAAACGGCTCGCCAATGCGAGGCCGAGGTAATGTGAATAACTTAGACTCATTATATGGCAGAGTCGAATCTTGCATATAATGGAGTTGAACTAAGTTGGAGTAACATAGGCTTGCCATGTCGGCAGAACCAAACTCAGGTTGAAACCAAGTAAGATTAACAGAGAAATCAAGGCTAACAACCTCGGCTGAAACCAACTTCGACGAACAAGATCACATGCACAGCTTAATGTGAACATAATCCACATTAGGGGGCAGAGAGTTATAAATGATGTTTAAAACACTTATTGAAATTTGTAGCAATTTACAAGTTGAAGTTAAACCGATGTTATGTTTAACACTTGTTGAAATTTGTAGCAATTTACAAGTTGAAGTTAAACCAAGATGATGTTTAACACTTGTTGAAATTTGTAGCAATTTACAAGTTGAAGTTAAACCGAGATGATGTTTAAACACATGTTAAAATTTGTAGCAATTTACAAGTTGAAGTTAAACCGAGATGATGTTTAAACACTTGTTGAAATTTGTAGCAATTTACAAGTTGAAATTAAACCGAGATCATTGTTTAACACTTGTTAAAATTTGTAGCAATTTACAAGTTGAAGTTAAACCGAGATGATGTTTAACACTTGTTGAAATTTGTAGCAATTTACAAGTTGAAGTTAAACCAGATCATTGTTTAACACTTGTTGAAATTTGTAGCAATTTACAAGTTGAAGTTAAACCGAGATCATTGTTTAACACTTGTTGAAATTTGTATAATTATAAGTTGAGTTAAACTGAGATCATTGTTTAACACTTGTTGAAATTTGAGAAAAATTTACAAGTCAAGACAAGGTTGTACTGAAAGAAGTATCTACATACTGACCAGGACTTGGAAGATAATGAAAGACAAAAGTCTTAAGAAGTAAAAGAAAAGTGGCGAATTTTTTAGCAAAACTTGTGAAACCATTTGTTACAATGTTTTCAAGTATTAAACCGAGGCTGAGATAAACCGATTAGTGGGTACAAACCGAGGTGTTACACCCCGAGGAGATTACACAATTAAGGTGTAAATTGAAGACATGCAAATTATTTTTCCATACAAGAGTAAAAAGAAGAACACATCGGCTAGAAAGGATCTGTGACTGCGGCATGAAGCCAACTTCTATAATGTGATCCTAAGTGCAACTTATGTTCACATTAGTGGGCAAGGAGAAGGAATGATAATGTTACCACTTGTTGAAATTTTAAAACAATTTACAAGTTGAAATAGTTGAAGATTACGAAGTCTACCACTTGTTGAAATTTTTTTAGCAATTTACAAGTTTGGTATAGCCGAGATCACACTAAAAGACGTTTTCCGAGATATGATCATCCAAGATGACCAACTAGCTTGTTAAAAGCTTAGAAGGTTGGGAAAGTGAAGCATGTATAAAGAAGGCAAGTACAAATGAGGAAGCAACACTTGAATACCTCTGTTAAAGAACACTTGTAGAAATAAAGCACCGAGGTGATGCTTATCCGAGGTGTCTACCCAATGATAATTCCGAAGTGATGCTTATCCGAGGTGTCTACCTAATGATAATTCCGAAGTGATGCTTATCCGAGGTGTACTACCCCGAAGTGATTTGCAGGATATATTCGAAAAAAGTTGAAAAAATTCTAAAGTATGGGGAAGCATACAGGTAGTAAGCAGAAGAAAGCATTCAATACTCAGAAAAATACAAACATGCATTAAAAGAAACACTTCGACCTGGTAAAGTGATTTCTTGTTCAGATACAAAGCAGTGGCACATCGGCGAACAATAGACATTGTTCGGAAGCAAAGAAATTACATATACAAAAACAACAAAAGTACAAGAATGAAGACCCTAAGAACTAGGGACTAAAGCAAGAACGTCGGACTGATCTGCTTCAACGATTGACGGTAGTTCAGCCTCGGCAGTCAATTGGGGAAGCTTCTCTACTGTTATCTCGACATCTATTTCAAGAAGGGACGTGGTTCTAGGACTGTGCAGAAAACAGAAACGAGGGCAAGAATCTGGAAATACAACAAGAAAAGACAAGAAGAGAAAATTTAGAGCCAAGAATAGTGGTGAATCATCAAGAACACTGTGACAGAGTGTATGCAAGGGTACAAGGCCAAGAACAGTGGCTTACCAAAAAAAGTGAAGCCGGTATGAGGATCGCCGAAATCAGACGACGACAACAATCGGAAAGGATCAGCAAAAGCCTCACCGGAGGGAGAGAGTGAAACTGGTTGCAGAAAGCTTCGCAAAAGCAGCAAATGGAAGATTTGAGAGGGTTGATTTTGATCAAAAGCATGAAATGGTGGCAAAATGGCAATTATGGTGCTTGGGACGACGTGCTTGTCAGACAGCGCAAGTAAGTGCGAGACAAATTAATGACGCATATCAGACACAGCTCTGTAGAGGAAAGATGCGTGACGGTTTCGGTTGAAATATTGTACATACCAGTTCATACGCGTGATGAAACACTTGGGGTTTTTGATTTAAATGAAACAAATACCTCGGCTAGGAGGACGATTTCGGATGAGAAACTTGAACGAACTTGGTCGTTGGTTCTAAGGCATTGATGAAAGCAGACTATAGGTCTCGGTTATATTGAGCCGACAAGTTCTGACTTCGGCAATAGATAAAGCGAACTTAGCCAACGTGCTAAAATGGAAGAAATGATATAGGTTCCATCACCTCAGGATACCGAGGTAATAGAACCTAGGGGCAGTTGTGGGGACATAATTTTTTAATGACAACACGTGGCCGAGGTGTCACCGAAGTGCCGGCCGAGGTGCCACGTGTCCTGGTCATGATGCCGAGATGATCTCGGCTATGCCGAGGTTATTAACGAGAATACCGGAATTCGAGATAAACGGATAAAGAACAAGAGTCCTAGAATGGGAGGAGACTTCAGTTTGGGTAGAGATAAGACTCTTAGAGAGCTTATCCTGATCCTATTGGGAGTCCAAGATTAGCAGTAATCCTGAGTCCATTGGAGTTAGGCTTCCATTGGGAGTAGGATTGAGTTGGCTATAAAAGAGAGGCACCCCCATGGGTCTAAGGTATGTCTTTTGATGCTCAAGCTAGTGAGTTTAGCACTATTGATTATCTTTGAGAGATATTGAGTACTGACTTGATCGTCGGAGTACCCCCGGGTGGCGAACCACCACCGAAGTCTTCTCTTTCTGTTGCAGGTTAGTCAGGTGCCATCTATTCTGCCGGTGCTCTCCAGCTGGATACTAAGATTGCAGTGTGGTCAGATTTTCACCCACACACTACATTTTCTCCAGATGCTATAAAATGAAAATAGAATAATCCATGTTCACACATGTTGAATGGTTTTCCAATTAAGTGCATTTGATAATGAATAATCATCTACCACAGAAACCTGAACATGGCTCATGCATTGTGTATCCTCCGTATCTAGCTTCTATTTGTATCTTTTTTGTCTCTTGCTGTGAACTTTCATTGTTGGGTTGGTTACAATCTCAAGTTTGGTATGTTAGTGCAATTTGTTGCTGCCACAGTAATTTATCAAAAAAATTCCCAAGGATTTGATAGGTGTTTAAGACTATTAAGTTTTACTACAAACAAATAAATTTCATTTAATGGCCTCTAATATTTAGAATAGTAGTATAAAACTTAAAAGTCCTATTTAGGGCGTATTCGGCTCTAACTCCCAACATACAGGTCCGAATTACGTTCCATCAATTCTCACAAGTCCTATTTTTCATAGCGAAGCTATCCGTGTGAGACAACGGTCGTTCGGGGGCTGTTTTGATTTTTCGCCCCCGAAATGCCCTTTTTCGACTAAGTTTAGGGCGTATTTGGCTTTAACTCCCAACCTACGGGTCCGAATTACGTTCCGCCAATTCTCACAAATCTTATTTGTCATGGGGAAACTGTCCGTGTGAACCACACAGTGGTTCGGGAGCTGTTATGAATTTTCGCCCCTGGAAAGCCCTTTTTCGAGTAAGTTTAGGGCGTATTCGGCTCTAACTCCCAACCTACAGGTCCGAATTACGTTCCATCAATTTTCATAAGTCCTATTTGTCATGGCGAAGCTATCCGTGTGAGCTACACGATCGTTCGGGGACTATTTTGAATTTTTCCCCCAAAACGCCCTTTTTCGACTAAGTTTAGGGCGTATTCGGCTCTAACTCCCAACCTACGGGTATGAATTACGTTCCGCCAATTCTCACAAGTCCTATTTGTCATGGCAAAGCTATTCGTGTGAACCACATGGTGGTTCGGGGGCTGTTTTGATTTTTCGCCCCTGAAACGCTCTTTTTCGACTAAGTTTAGGGCGTATTCGGCTCTAACTCCCAACCTACGGGTCCGAATTGCGTTCCGTCAATTCTCACAAGTCCTATTTGTCATGGCGAAGCTATCCGTGTGAGCACTTGGGCTGGTTTAACCCCCTACATTTTGGACACAATCATTGCTTGGTCGACAAGTTGACTCTTCACTAATAAATTAGGTATTGCATTATTTAATTACTGTCGCTTAATTAAACTCTGTGTTGGTTTTACCGTCACCAACACCATATTAGCCCAATGCCTTCCTTTAATTAACCTAATAAATAACATTATGTAATTAAACCAAAGAAGCCCAAAATGAATCATAAGCAAAAACTATATCTTCCATCCAAATTTGATCTGAAAGGCATAATGTGCTAACCAAACACTTGAGTCACATCCAACCTGATGTTACTAGTAAAACAAATATAACTGATGTTACTAGTAATCAACAAATTTGTCCAAAACTCTTAACTCTTGCAACCTCCACCTATGAAGATTTTTTTGGCTAAGAACATGGACATGAAGATTTTTTTTTTTTTTTTCTGTTGATAAATCACATGTACATCAAGATATTAAAAAGTTAGGAAAACTATTAATCCAATTTGGGCTGTTTGTTATGCTTTTATGTTGATAGTAGTATGCTCTGTTTCTGCTCTATGTAGGAGATGGTAGTTTGTTTGTGTTGGCTGGCTTGGTGTAGAGGTTCTCCTCCATTGATTTCTGTTCTGTACTCTGTTTGATTCTTTTCATCTTTTTCAATAAATTTTGACATTCACCAAATAAACAAAAATAAAAGAATTAAAATGGAAAACCAAGTTATTGCACACAAATGGATAGATTCCACACTATGTCAACAAAATATCAAAAAAAAATTCTTCCTCTTTCTACTCATGCTTCTAATTTTGTACGAGTACAAAGACAAATTCAGTTTCATAAAATGAATTTCTACGCAGTTCTCATCTCAATAACTACATCCCCATAAATATCGAGCAAACAGTACATGACAACTTAGGAGGAAATAAGATCACGCAGATTTTGACAATAAATAGATAAGGAATGATATAATAACCTCTTTGTGTATAGCGCGGCCTTTGGTTCTGATTCTTTTTGAATTTTGTGTATTAAATGTCTAAATAGGGTGAGAAAGATGTACCTTTTGGGATCTCCGTTGAGCCTTTTGCAACCCCTTTCTCTAATCTCCATAGAAGATAATTATTTTCATCAGTTTCCTTGTCAGCCTCAACCAAAGGTGCTGCAACAGACAAAAAAACTTTCTTATGCTTCATCAACTACAGGTTTCTTAAGAAGATCCACAATGTGCTTGTAACTACTTATGCTATGTGCTAATTTAAACACACTCAGATCACAAAATCAACTTATGCTAATAAATCTCACGTATTGTATTGGATGGAAAAATCCCTCGGAATCCAAGACAATCCAATCTTGGATCCTTATGCCATTGCCATCGAAGACTATTTCCTTGTGAAGCTGACATGCCAGACTGATCAACAGCACCTCCCCAGCCAACAGAAGCAGCCTCTGGTTCTTCTGCTGATGAGGACTTCTCGGTTAGGTTTGTGCCATACCGTTGCCAACAAGAGAAAGCCTCTGCCATATTCTCAATATCAACCTTGGACCTCAACCTGTATCTGTAGCTCCAAAATAAACAAAAGTTGAATGAAAGATTTATCAACTATTTTGATCATTGAAAAAGCAAATAATCCTGATTCCTGAAGGATTTGGCCATACGAAATAACACCGATATAAAACAAATAAAGTAATACTAATTTGGGTCATATCCTAAGATCAAATGCCTAGGCAAGCTCAGTTGGCAGTCCACTTGCCAGTCATACCATATTACATAAACGTGTATGCAATTACTATGAGGAGAAAATAGACAAAAAAAAGTCCTTCAATGTAATGTTTTCATAGTACATCTCGCTCTAGCAGTCATTAGAAATTGCAAGACAAGTTGCTATTTCTTTAATATTTGAGTTTTTGTCTAATGTCGCTCCCCTCTTGATCCTCCTTGGCCTGAATAGATTCCTTGGGCTACGAATCCCAAATACTTGAGTAATCTACTCAAGAATCTCACAATCAATAAGTTTGACAAAGAAGGGTCTGTTAAACATTCTCATTAACAAGTTTTGCAAACCAAAGCAGCAAATCAAAATAAATTAGGCTCCATTTGGATATGTAGATTTAAAATGAATGGATTTGGTATTAATTCAACGTAATATTATAGGTATGGATCTAAATATAAATTTGAGAATTTTAGATTAATGGATTTGAAATAACTAACTGAACATGGTTATTTGAAATCCTTCCATAAATGATTATTCTCCGCATACAAAAATACTAGCAAAATGCATTTTTCCATCTCTATGCATCCTTCACTTTAGAATTATCAATCTATGTCCATTAATCAATCTTCTTACAAATCTATAAAGCTGAATATCAAATGCCTTCATTTAAAATCCATACACTTATCAACATTCATTAATTTTGATCACTAAAATTTGAGCATGTTCTAATTTCGTTTTAACATTTTGTCAAACACATGGTGAGCAAGAGGGTGGAAAACAACAACAATAAAAAGCATAGATCAAACAACAGCAACAAATAAACTACCAACAACAACAATAGTAACATCATCACACACAAACTAATTGATTAAAAGAAAATTAGAATTGAATAGGAGTACGATTAAGAATCATTATGTAGGACAATAGAAGAATGAATTGGATTTAACAAGGTGTGCTCCAATGGTTGAGAGAGAGAGGGAGGAAGGGGAAGAAGAAAGGGGAAATACCAGGGTGTGCTCCAATGGTTGCTGCAAGCGAGAAATAGAGAGAAAAAACGCTGCTCTTGGGAAAATGGGCTGGTGAGGAGGTGGTCGTACCATCACCAGTGAGGAGGTGGTCGTATCGTCGCCGGTGAGGAGGTGGGTGCTTGTGTGCGACAGTGGTGACCGGTAGAAAGGTCGCCTGCGATGGAGTGAGAGAAAGAGAGAAGATCGATGATGAGAGAGTGAAATAGGAAAGGGTTGTGTAGGGTAATTAATTAAGGACAAATGCCGACTAAATTTTATTTTAGTAGCCAAAACATTAACCAACAGCGACCAAATATTATTTTAGTCGCTAAAAGTAATAATTTAGCGACTAAACATTTTAGTCGGTAATTAATTTCATAAATCCCGCCAAAAATTGAAATTTTCCCTCCAAATGTTTTAATTCTTTGGTGACTAAAATATTTTTTAGTCGCTGAAAATCATTTTTTGGCGACCAAACTTTTGGTCGCCAAAAGTCTGAAAGTAAATTTTTTATTTTTCATTCGGCGACTAAAAAATTTTAGTAGCCAAAACTAATTGTGGCCTTTTTAACGACTAAATTTTTTTTTAGTCGCCAATAATCAATATTTCCCGACTAAAAAAAAATTAGTAGCTAAATATTGTACATTTGCCGACTAAAAAAAATTTTAGTCGCCAATTCGACATGTTTTGGCGACTAAATTTTTTTAGTCGCCAAATTTGATCGCCAAAAGTGTATTTTGTTGTAGCGTCACTACAACAAAAGTGACTATTTATAACTTTATGTTTACTGTGTATATCAAATCATGTTGTAATTTATTTTTTATTTTGCAAGTCGTCAATACTTTTTCAATAGCAGTGTACATATAATTTTATTTCATTCAATTCTATATCATTTCAATTAACCAAATAGAGTATAACATCTCCTACTTGATTTCCTACATTGAAAAAAAGATTACTTACAATGTTCAACCAGCCAGTGCCTCCAAAACTTCAATTCCCAGGCAACCCTAACACAAGCATAGGATAAAATACACAATTTAAGTCTCACAAATCACTAATAAAAAGTTATGTCTTATGTGTGTGTCAATTTCCGACCACACTGCCAATCAAGCACTCAGCTGGAGAACACTGGTAGAATATATTAAGCCCGAACGACCTGCAACAGAAAGAAGAGATTCCGGCGGTGGTTCGTCCACTCGGGGGCACTCCGACGATCAAGTCAGTAAAATATCTCTCAAATAATCAATAATACTTAACTCACTAGACAAAGCATAAAAGACATACCTTAGACCCATGAGGGTGCCTCCCTTTTATAGCCAACACAATCCTAGTCCCAATAGAATCCTAACTTCAATGGACTCAGGATTACTGCTAATCTTGGACTCCCAGTAGGATTGGGATAAACTCTCTAAGAGTTTTATCTTAATCCAAACTGAAGTTTCTCTCATTCTAGGACTCTTGTCCTCATCTGCTTATCTCGGAATCGTATCCTCGCAGATAACCTCGGCTAGCCGAGATGATCTCGGCGTCATGACCAGGACACGTGGCACCTCGCTGACACTTCGGTGTCACCTCGGCCACGTGTTGTCATTCAAAAATTATGTCCCCACAACTGCCCCCTAGGTTCTATTACCTCGGCATCCTGAGGTGATGGAACCTATATCATTCCTTCCTTTAATCATGCCCCGGTTTAACTTCAGCTTCTAAATTTTTCTTAAAATTTCAACAAGTGTTAAACATCATCTCGGTTAATTTCAACTTGTAAACTTTTCACAAGTTTCAACAAGTATTAAACATCATCTCGGTTTAACTTCAACTTGTAAACTTTTCTCAAGTTTCAACAAGTGTTAAACATGATCTCGTTTAACTTCAACTTGTAAACTTTTCACAAGTTTCAACAAGTGTTAAACATGATCTCGGTTTAACTTCAACTTGTAAACTTTTCACAAGTTTCAACAAGTGTTAAACATGATCTCGGTTTAACTTCAACTTGTAAAATTTTCTCAAGTTTCAACAAGTGTTAAAACCATTTTCTTCTCTTGTTGGACGCCTTTGTCCCAGCGTGTCTTCCTCGGCTCTGGCATACTTTTCTATCCTGGCCATCAGCTTCTCTATGCTTTTCGGCAATGTTTTTGCCAGTGATTTTCGAAGAAGGCAGTCATCCTTCAAGCCGTTTTTAAACGACACGACCGCCACCTCTTGGTTGCATCCTGGTATTCGGTTGAATACCTCATAATATCTTTTGGCATAAGCCCTAAGACTTTCATCCTCGCTGATCTTCAGGGCCATTAGGGCGTCTATCCTCAATGGCGGTAGCTTGTTTGTCACGAACCTGGCCACAAACATCTCGGCCAGGCCTTCCCAGGTTTTCACAATTCCTTTCGGCAGCTTGTGAAACCAGTCCGATGCAGTTTCTCCGAAGAATGAGGGGAACACCTTGCAAAGCAACGGCTTGTTCCCGATGTACAATGCCATCGAGTTCAGGTACAAGCGACGTGAAAGTTCGGGTCCGACTTACCGTCGTATATCTGGAACCTCGGCATATTGAACCTTTTCGGGGCCTCAAATTTGTCCAATTCTCGAGAACGTGTCCTCGCTTGACAAGAGAGGTCACCTCGGCATCTTGTCGCTTTCTCTGGAGGTAATCCCTCAGATCCTCCTTGGTTCGTCCAGGAGTTCGGCTATCTTCGGATTTCAGCCTCTTTGGTGCACTACTTCCAGTGTCATTGTGAGTCCTTTTGGACCTCCCTCCATTGGTCGCGTCGAAATAGAGTTCCTTCCCCTGAACATGCCGATGTTCTTTGGGGTCAGCTTCCTTAGTGTGATATGTCCTCCGTGAATCTCCCCTTCTTGATTCTCCTCGCCCGACCTCCCTTGAAGGCCGGTGAGAATGTTCCTTGGTCCTATCGTGCTGAGGAGTCGTAGGAGTTGTCTTCTGCCCCCCTGTCTAGGCATCTTTCTTGGCCGCTGGAATCAGCATACCTTGTTACGGAAACGGTGGCTGCATGACGTTATTTTGCATCATGAAATTGACCATTGTTTGCAGGTCCGCCAATTTGTCTGTCATCCCTTTTACCTCTTCGTCCCTCCGCAAGCATCTATCTTTCCATACCTGGAGGTCGTCCTCGTTATAATACCCGCTCCGGTCCGATTTATTCGGTACGCCGCCCTCCTGGCCGACGTCCTTTCCTCCGTGATTCTTATCACGAGTCTCTTCGTTGCAGTTGTCTTCTTCGACGTCAAGGTCAATAGGTCTCCCATTCCCAGTAGGAGTGTTATCCTCAATCTTCTCTTTCTGTCCGGCGTTGGCCATCTATTCTTCTTTCGTTCCCACAGACGGCGCCAAATTGTGTATGTCAATTTCCGACCACACTGTCAATCAAGCACTCAGCTGGAGAACACTGGTAGAATATATTAAGCCCGAACGACCTGCAACAGAAAGAAGAGATTCCGGCGGTGGTTCGTCCACCCGGGGGCACTCCGACGATCAAGTCAGTAAAATATCTCTCAAAGATAATCAATAGTGCTTAACTCACTAGACAAAGCATAAAAGACATACCTTAGACCCATGATGGTGCCTCCCTTTTATAGCCAACACAATCCTAGTCCCAATAGAAACCTAATTTCAATGGACTCAGGATTACTGCTAATCTTGGACTCCAGTAGGATTGGGATAAACTCTCTAAGAGTTTTATCTTAATCCAAACTGAAATCTTCTCTTATTCTAGGACTCTTGTCACTCATCCGCTTATCTCGGAATCCGGTATCCTCGTAGATAATCTCGGCCTAGCCGAGATGATCTCGGTGTCATGACCAGGACACGTGGCACATCGGCTGACACTTCGGTGTCAGCTCAGCCACGTGTTGTCATTCAAAAATTATGTCCCCACATCTTACATTTTTAAATTTTAGATAAATAAAAAATTGACACATAACATTACATATCATATCATATCATATCATTATCAATTAAATTTCATGTTTTCTTTACTAAGATGGCATGTGTTCTAGTTGAATTGAGTTAATGGATTCTACCGCCAATATAATTTGTCAATGCAACACCTTAAATAATAAATAAAACCTCCACTTGACTTGAGGAGTTATAAGGTTATTATAGAGGAATTTTTTATTATTATTATTTTAAAAAATTGGGGAAAAACACTTTGAGATAATTAGAGTTAGACTTTTCACAAGTTCCGAATTTGAGAGAATTTGATAGGTTTGTGAGGCTTTTCATAAGTTTGATTTTGATGATTTAAACTATTTATTTTATTTTATTTTTAAAAAATATATAGTCTATTTTTAAAATATTAAATCAACTTAATTTTATTTCATAAATAATATATACTAAGAAATTTAAAAAATAAACAATTCTAATATAATAAAACGATGATAGGCTGACATGTTTGTCAAATTCTCTCAAATTAGAACTCCTTTCGTAGATTTTTGCCCCCTTGTAATTGCAGAAGTACTGTTTCGATGGTCACGCATGACATAACTCCCAACTACCTAAATGAGCAAGTGAGCAATTAAGGCTCCCAACTGAGAATATTTCTTATTTCCGACATATCCACAAAAAAAATTAAAAAATTCAGGGTATTTTCAGATAATTTTATTTCCATACACTAATTATTTTCAGTGCACACACTTAATGAACACCTTATCAATACAAACATTATAAAAATATAAATTCTCAATACATTCTCTATATTTCAATAGTACTCTCATTTTCAATTTTAAAACATTAAGGCTATGTTTGGTTTGATTTTTGAATCATTTTTTTAAAATTTTTCTGAGAAAAATATAAATTAATTTGATAAAAATAATTTTTTTTTAAATTTTTTTCCCCTAAAAAGATAAAAAAAACCATATTAAAATAAGAAGTTTATTTATTTATCTTTTAAAACATATTCTAAAATTAAACTAAATAGAGCTTTATTTTTCTTTTCCATTCATCTACTCGTCCTTTACTGCTATTGCCGCCACTTTTAACCCTCTATCGTCGCCACCACTGCCACTTCTAGCTCATTCCTTTCCATCTTAGACCTCCACAATCAATCTTGAATGATTTTGCAATGAGAGATTTGTGAGTGTATAGTTCATGGTGGAAAATGATCACAGGCGAAGAGGGAAAGAGATGACGGAGAGGATGGGATGAGAGAGTGGTGCTGGCGATAGAAGATGATTGTGCCGTTTTAGAAATAGGGTTTGGATAGAAGAAGAAGAAGATGATATTATGGTATTTTTATTCTAAGATAAAATTGTATTAATGAAAATTTTCATGAATTGTGTGAACTGAGGAGAAATTGTGTGTGGAAATAGAATTACTCAATATTTTCCAAGTGTGTGATGGTTACTATAGGGGGAAATTACGGATCAATCTGAATTTTGAAAAAATAATAACAAATAAATGATAAATTTTATAAATATTAATAATTATAATTATAATTTTTTTTCCCATAAATTTGTAATAAAATTATGGAATTACAACTTAAGGGCAATTTTCCTTATTTTTTTTTAGATAGGAATTTCTCCTTATTATAATAGCAACATTCAATGGTGCACACTCTCATTAGTTACAATTTTTGTGATTTTAGTTATGCCTTATAGAGAGTTATTTATGACTTGATTTTGACTTAGTATAGAAATTATGATATTAGTTATGACTCATTGTAATTTTAGTTATGAAAGTATTTTAGTTATGAATCAAAAAAACTCTTTGTTTATACATTATGTGATGCTTGGTTATAATTCTTTTTTTATTTTATTTTTTTAAATATGGTTTTCATAAGATTGAGTTATGACATTTGTGATAATTAACCTCACAAATGTCATAACTTGCATGTAGTACATATCCCTTAGAAGATGTATACCAGAGCAATACTCCTTCAATTTAGTAGTTGTAGAATATCACTTTGGGGTAAGAAGTTGCAAGTTCAACTCTTTAGAGAATGTTGTTTGTGGCTATTATTGGACTTTAATTTATTCAATTTAATGTAATATTTTTTTTATTTATAATTAATTACCTATTGATTGACCCCAAAAAAATGACAATGGTTTGGCTGGTTTTGCATTTATCACTTTAAATAAATAATTTATTAAGATGTGTTTTAATTACACAACCACATTGTTACATTGTCTTAATATAAAAATTCTAATAAAATAATGGTCTTTTTTGGTTTGTATATAAAGGTACAATTTTTAAGAAAAAATTTTAAAATTTTTTTTTGTTAAATTTTAAAAAAAAAAAATTAAATCACTTTTCTTTCTACTACACATACATGCTATACATCAATCAATTATTTTTTGTCTTACACCCATCTATTTAACTACAAAAAAATTAAATCATTCAAAATTTCAAAATTATTCTCAAAACATATAATCAAATATATTTTTTAATTTTATAAACTTGGAGAAATTACTCATAAGTCCCATATGGGAAAATGTTACTCCATCTAGTTCTGAGTGTTTTTATAAACCATTTAGTCCTTTTTTTACATCACAACAACATCAGCAAAACAACATCAAACATCATCATCAAAACAACATCAAACCTCACAACAATCATCATCAAACAACATCAAACATCATCATCAAAACAACATTAAGATTATTCATTTTTCTTCGTCCAAACATTAACCTAATTTTTTCCTCTTTTTAAAATTTTTAAAAATAAAAATACATTTCTTTCCGTGTTAATGTTTTCGATCTTCATCAGAAACTCCTCATCTGTCTCCCTCTCTCATCAATCGCATATACTTCACCATTCTTGCAAACAATCATACTTCACCATTCATAAAAATACTTCACCATTCACCATTCTAGATTGAAAATACCAGCAAAACAAAAGAGACAAACATATATCAACAACAGACATTAGATGATTTTTGTTCATGATGTTCTGACGTTGATGTTCATGATGGTAAACATTAGATTATCGAAATCTGATGTTCAATTCTACAATTTCAAACATTATTGAAATCTGATGAACATTAGATGTTTGAAATCTAATATTTGAAACATTATTGTAATTTTTCACGGTGTTTTAAATCTGATTTCAAACATTGTAATTTTTCACGTTATTGTAATTTTTTATGTTTGAAATCTGATGTTTGATATCTAATTTTTGATGTTTGAAATCTAATTTTTCACGATGTTTGTTCATGATGTTCTGACGTTGATGTTCATGATGGTAAACATTAGATAATTGAAATCTGATGTTCATGATGGTAAATGAATCTGATGTTTCATTCTATAATTTCAAACATGATTGAAATCTGATGAACATTAGATATTTGAAATCTAATGTTTGAAACATTATTGTAATTTTCAACGATATTTGAAATATAATGTTTGATGTTAGATGAATAATGTTTGATGTTTGAAAATAAGGGAAATCTAAAAAATGTCTATAGTAAGCTTCTTAGAAAATATGACCTATTAGTCCAATAAAAAACTTTCAGAACTAAATAGATTAATATTTTTAAATTTGAGATTTATTGATGCTTTGTCCTATAAGCTTATTTAAAAAAATTATTTTTTAAAATTATTTCATAAATACAAATCAAACATAGCCAATACTCTGCGTAATGTACAATAATGATGTCATGATCCACTCCATCAATCTCTCTGCAATATAGAAATGCTATTTATACAGAAAATCTATTTGCAAAATGCACGCAAATTCTTACATGAGAGCAAGTTTTACACGGGTCCTACATGTGTAGGCTATGTGAGAATTTCTATGCATTCTAGGGCTTCGTTTGGAAAGCTAAAGGTTGGATTTTTTTAGTTAAAATAGTCACAAAAAATAAAATAAATTTTTTAATTTAATAAAGTAAAATATTATATTCAATTCATAATTATTACTTTCTTTTTCTCATAAAAAATTAAAAAAAATCAAAAATTCTTTCCAAAACTAAACTTTTTAACCCCTAAACCAAAATAATCAAAAAAACCAAAAAATCAAAAAACCAACCTGCTACCCAAACCAACCCTATATACAAATTTTATATGCATATAGCATTGTTGCTCTCCTGTAAATTCACATTATTAGCCTCGAAACCACTTTCTCATCATAACGAACTGACATGCATTAAACATGGTAGATAAAACTAGTAATAATGCCCTTGAACCTGTTTCATTAGTAGAATAATTGTAAAGGGATTAATAATTTATGAAATTATTGTAAATTAGTTATTCAGTTAGATTAGTAGAATAAATAATCTTATCTTATCAATGTTTGTTTTATAATAGATATAAAAAATATATATAATTCAAATTGTATAATGTTTTGTATTATTAATTGTAGTATTAATAAATTAACTAATTTTATTAGATAAAATATCCATCTAAATCTAATTAAAATAATTAAAATCATAATAAAAACTAAAATATAAGCATCATAAATTAATAATTTCAATTCTACATCATACTCCACCCATTGCACCATGCCACACAGGCACACCAAACAAAATGCATTAAAACTGTCACCAAACAACCCACTAGTAGAGTGTGGAAGGACAAAGTGGCACCAGGGTTTGTGAAATTGGAATACAGCTATGCCTTAGAAAGGAATCCAAGTGACAAACATCTCTTTGATGGCCTCAAGTTGTAGACATGCTTTGTTCATGGAATCTCTCCAAACTAAACTCAACATCATGATATTTTCAAACTAATATGAAAAATCTTGAACAGTCTCATGGTACACAAGAATACAGATCCAAATTGATACTGATTGATATTATATTAATATAAAATGTTGTGTATCTCGATATTATTATTTAGACAACAAGTTTATAGGTACAAAATTAATAACATAATATATATATATATATATATTAAAGTGCCTCACAATCTCATATGTATGGTCAAAATTATTTTATACGGTTTTATCATAGATTTTGTGAACATAGATTTATTATTATGTAAAACTTGACACAATGTAGACTAGCCTCCGTTTGACAATATGGTTGGAAATATTTTAGCCTCACTAAAAGATAAAATAGACTAAAAAATTAATAAGATAAAATATTACATTTAAATCATAATCATTTTACTTTTTCTCTTACAAAACTACCAAAAAAAAAATAATCAAAAGTTCATCCCAAACAAACTGTTTTAGTCAAATTAAAATAATTAAAAAAATAAAAAAATTAGACTAAAAAAATTCTTTTCAAACAAAACCTAATATATATATATATATATATATATATGATTGTATTGTTAATGACGATGTACATTCTATATTTACAAATCAAACATGACACAAGATGATTATGTCCATCTCTTTTTCAAAGGTTTCATTAGTGGAGAGTAGCATGTGTAGAGAGACGGAATCAGGATTTTATTATTGGAGAGGTTAAAAGAAAAATAATTTTTTTTTTCACTATATATACAAAACACACATGTATGTATATATGATATATAAATTATATATACATAAAAAAAATTAAATATCATAGAAGCAATTTCTAATAAGATGAATAAGTTTTTTTTGGATGTAAAATAGAAAGAGAATTCAAGATAGAAGAAAAATGACATATTTTTTATATTATGGGTCATTTTATATATAAAATTATATATATATATATAGTTTTAAAAGTTCTATGACAAATAATAATATTCACAGAAACAAAAGGCCATAGCCCTCCATAATCTTCTTCTAATTATAACCCTACATGTATACATTATGCTCCTGCACCAGTGACTAATTTATCATATATATTGTGATTGATTTAAATTAGTAGACCTCTTATAATAAAAAAATATTTAAATTTGATTTCAAATTATGGGCTTTGCTATTTTGAACTAATAAAAATTTATATTTTATTTACACTTGTGAACAAAATGGAGCTTTACAAGTAGCTTAAAATCCAAAGTGATACATCTTTTAACAGCCTCAAGTTGCAGATATCCTTTTCTTGGCGTCACAAAACATTAAGAAGAAAAAAAAAAAAAAAAACATATCAAATGAAAAAAGGAATAAATAAATAAAATGGCCCACGTATTGTAGGAGACTTGGGGGTCCCTTATCTTCTACCAATCTTTTTTTTTAGGTAAATAGCAGCCTCAAATCAAATCTTGTAGAAAAGCAAGCGATAGGCTAGCCAAACAAAGAGAATATTCAAATGAAGGGAAATTTTAATATATACATATTTGAAAAGGAATATCATATATATTTTTAATTATGTTATTTTTTTAATTATGATTAATTTTTTTATTTAGTTACAATATTATTTTAGTTATAATTTATAAAAAATTTAATTATATTTTATGTTTTATTTAATTATAATATATTCTTTAATTATAATTTAAAAATATAAAATTATATTATTTTTTTAATTATAAAATGCACATATTTTAAAAAGGATTCATAACATATCATTTTGTTTTCCATGAAACCTACCTTTGAAAAATCAAAACCACAGGGATTTGTAACTTTCAATCACATCCAAATGACCTGATGTTTTGAAACAACCTTTTTTTTTTTTTTTTTGAAAAATAAAATAAATAATAAATAAAAAATTATTTATAATGAAATCCGTGTTTTTTACTCAAGTTCATACCAGTCAAATCACACTGCGAGGTCAACTTGTCCTCTCATGACTTCTTCTGATTCCAAATCATGGAGGTGATTGAGAAGATAGTTTTTAGTTAAAATAATTAATAAATATAAAATTAATTAAAATTAATAAATATAAAATAAAATATCACATTTAAATTATCATAAACAGATATGAGATACAAAATATATTTAAGAATGTAAATTCTTATTATTTTAAATTTTTTAATATATTATTTAATATTTTTCAAATTTTTGAGGGTGCAATCGCCATGCTTGCATCCCCTAGATCCATCATTATTTTATTTTTTCCTTTCACAACCATCAAATTAATTACAAAAAAAGTTTATTATCATTTCAAACATAACTTTTTTAGCTAAATTAAAATAGTTAAAAAATCAACTAAAATAGTCAAGTTCCCAAACGAGCCCTATATCAAACTTAAAATTAAGTAAAAATTATTCAAAATGCCTCTCATTCATATTTTTGTTTGTTGGATTAAGTTTGATGAGATTATTAGTACGGTAGAATTGTATGAATGAATTACTAGTATAAATATTAAGTTGGAGATACAAGATAAATTTTAGCTCCGTTTGGGAAAAGAGGTTTGGAGCTTTTTTGACTAAAATAGCCACAAAAAATAAAATATGTTTTTTAACTTAATAAGACAAAATATCATATTCAATCCATAATCATTACATTCTTTCTCTCACAAAAAAGTTAAAAGCTCTTCCCAAACTAGGTTTTTTAGTGCTAGACTAAAATAATTAAAAAAGCCAAAAAACTAAAAAACCAACCAATTTCCCAAACGAAGCCATATGTTTGCATACTCATGTAGATGTATTATTAAACATATGAAATTATGTAAAAGTCTTATTATTTAAAATGTAACTTTGTTATTTTTATATCATATAGGGCATAATTGTCTTTTTCCTTCAATTTTTCAAATTTGATGGGATAAGAATAGGATTCCCACCTCTAATGGAATTGCTAATGCATTCATAGGCCTCGTTTGGAAAGTTAGCTATTTTAGTATATTATTTTAATTTTTGACTATTTTAATAAGTTAAAATTTTTATATATGAAAAGATAGTTAGATTTTTTTATAATTAAATGTGATATTTATAAAAGAAAAAATGAAATAATTATGAATTTGATATGCCATTTTATCTTATTGACATGCTCACATTCCCTAGATCCATCATCATTTCATTTTTTTCTTTCACAACCATCAAATCAATTACAAAAAAAAGTTAATTATCATTTCAAACATAACTTGTTTAGCCAAATTAAAATAGTCAAAAAGTCAACTAGGGGTTGGTTTGAAAAGTGGGTTGACTTTTTGGCTTTTGGCTTTTTTGGTTATTTTAACTTGGACTAAAAAGCTTGGTTTGGGAAGGACTTTTTAGTTTTTTTGATTTTTTTTGTGAGAGAAGAATATAATGATTATGAGTTGGATGTGATGTTTTATTTTTTGTAATTAAAATAGCCTATTTTGTCTTTTATGGCTAAAATAGCCAAAAACACCCAATCTAGCTCTTCCCACGAAGTTCCCAAATGAGCCCTATATCAAACTTCAAATTAAGTAAAGATTACTCAAAATGCCTCTCATTCCTATTTGTTTGTCGGATTAAGTTTGATGAGATTATTAGTACAATGAAATTGGGAGAATGAATTACTAGTATAAATATTAGGTTAGAAATAGAAGATAAATTTTATCTATTTGCATACTAATGTAGATGTATTAGTTAGTTGGGATTAAGGGGTTATTTGAGATGACTTAAATACGTGTACTTTTTAACTTTTTGGATTAAAAAGTTGAGGAAAAATATATGGTGGTTTGGGATAATTTTTTGACTTTTTACGAAAAAATGTGTATTAAAAAATTATATAATTTAGTGTAGTGGAGAAAGGAGAGAAGAATAGGCTGTACGGTGCAGAGTAGTGGGCAGAGGGTCTGAATAAGATATGCTTGCCTCCTTTTAGGGCATTGAATTGGACGGTGATGTTCGGCCCGTGGAGGCCACCACAGATCTTGTTTTGGTAATCGGAACCGTTCAATGTGTAGAACTCATCGAGTACTATATATTTGTATAAAATTACGTTGATTGGATATCAATAACTATCTGATCGGATTAATTTTTTTTAACCGTTAACTATAACATCATCCTTTTTTTATACAAAACTAATTTGATCATGCAGTTATCGATATCTGATCAACGTGATTTTTTACAAGCTTATAGTACTCGACAAGTTCTACACATTGAACGGTTTAGATTATCAAAACGAAACCCGTAATGGGCCCTCACGAGTCGAACAACACCGTCTTTAAGCTTGCCTCTACCTGTGTAATTTGTTTTCACCAAAGTCAGGTTAGACAACTCACGTCAAAGTGAGTTGTACTTTTTTTGTGTAAAAATATTTTTTTCTTTTTATAAATAGTGATAATTTTTTAATTTTTTTAGTAACTTTTTATCTTTTTCTAAAGATGCCAAACCAAAGTCATATTATTTAAAATGTAACTTTGTTATTCTTATATAATTCTTTGTTATTTTTATATAATATAGAGAACAATTGTCTTTTTCCTTCCATTTCTCAAATTCGATGGGATAAGAATGGTAATCCCACCTCTAATAAAATTGCTAATCTTCTCCTCAGGAGGCATTCATAGATCTCGTTTGGGAAGTTGGCTATTTTAATTTTTAACTATTTTAGTAGGTTAAAATTTTTGTATTTAGAAAGATGATTAGATTTTTTTATAATTGAATGTGATGTTTGTAAAAAAAAAAGTGAAATAATTGTGAATTTGATATGATATTTTATTTTATTAATAATTTTAACCTATTTTATCTTTTTATAATTTTTAATCAAAAAAAAAAATCAAAAACTCATTTGCCAAACAGGGCCATAGTCCAAGGCTTTTGTTCCAACAAAACACATTTTTTATGGGGACATGAGATTCCTAATCCAATCTCATAACCCTCTAACCAAAAAAAACATGACCTTCAATCCAAACTTGTACCAAATTGGATTTTATTAAACTCAAGAAAAATTTAAGTTACATTTGGTAAAGTTTTGTAAATATGATTTGAGAATAAAGTTGTATTTTGAGTTTGTGAGTTTTAGAATTATGATTTAAGTATGAAAAATTTGTTTGGTGAAAGAGTTTCGAATTGAGTGAGAATTTTTGATGTGACATATGATATTTGATACAAAAATATATAACTCATAACCAAACACACAAGTCAAAATTCTATTAAAACTCATAAAAAATTTTAAAAATTTTGAAAAATATTTTTTATTGAATACATAAAAATTAATGTGTCAATTGCACAAAAAATAAAATAAAATTACACTGTTCCGGCCAATCAACCAGCCGGACGACCAGTGGAACGTTCGGTTAGCTCAAATTTTCCCGCCTTCGACAACATTTTCAAAAGTGAGTGTAGAATAAATTTTTAAAAATCGTAAACAAACACTATGCTCAAATCAAACTCTGGAACTAACGTTTCAGAGCTCTACCAAACAGAGCCTAAAAAACATTTACTCAGTTTAAACAAACCTTTTTTTCAAATTTATGTTAAATTTGAATTTGTTGAAGGGATTCATTATCAAATAATACTCAAATTTATGCTAAAATTTGAACTTGTTGAAGTTATTATTCAAAACTTTTCTTTTGGAATTTACATTTTTATTAAAAAATGCTTGAGATCCCCAAAGTTAGTAACCTTCATGACTTCTAAAATGACATAAACTAATCATGTATTTTTATTTTTTTTATTTCCTTCTTGAACCAATCACAAGTAAATTATATATAAATAAAGAGAATAAATTAATTTTTTATATTGACTTTTTAACTAATTTAACCAATTAGACACGAAGAAAAATAGATTATTCACCACACACACTCAAATACATCAGAAATATATTGTTTGTATTGACTCGAGCTCATAGACCCAGGAAAAAGATCCATTACTGAAATGACAATAACTTCATAGATTAAGAAGCAAAAAGATTTAACAAGAAATGAGCAAAACTCTCTAAAGATCAAGCAACCCTTGGGACGGCTCTAATAGCACACGAAAACCCAAAGGGAGTCTCTTTCTCCATACAAATCAAATTCAGCTCACTCACTCCTCTTGACACTTTATCATTAAACAAACTAACAAACAAACAGATTCTCACTCATCAGACAAAACCACTCTCTCAAGAACCGTGATATTAATGTTCTTGAGATAAAAGACTATGTAAAAAGTAAATTACTACTAGCTGCAAAACTTATGGGCATGCTATGTTGAGGGGTCCAACTTCATCAATCCAAGCAAGCTCTTCTTTCCCAAACTCGAAATCAAACTCAAACTCAGGAAGATCACTGGGTTGATCGTCCTCAAACCCGCCTATTTGGAGATCATCTAGGCTGCCAAAATCACACAAAAGATTATCCAAATTATCAAAATCATCAGCGAAGAGTGAATCAAGCTCCATTCCAATGTCCAACCCTTCCCCAATTTGAGAAACCAATGGCTCATCATCCACAGCAACAGCATTGGGCATTTTCTGATCATCAACAATAGTGTCCACACCAAAATCATTCCCATTAGACTTGCCATCGTTATGCGAATCTGAAGCTGAAGCAGAAGCTACAGAGTCCAATTTGAGCACGGCATTGGGCATTTTCTGATCATCAGCAACAATGGTGTGGTCCACACCAAAATCAGTCAATGTTACATTCAATTCGACATCAACGTGCGAATTTGAAGCTGAAGCTGAAGCTAAAGAGTCCAATTCAAGGACAGACAATGGGGATGTGTGAGACAACAAGCTTTCAGAGTCCTCAGCCACCAAAGAAGAGTGGTTTTGATTGTGATTGTAACTCTTCTCCGACGAAGCAGTCATGGATTCAAATTCGAGCTTCTTCAAATCGTAAGCCCTCGCACCTTCTTCAGCGGTGTTGTAAGTGCCCAACCAGACCCTCTTTCCGGTGAAAGGGTCTCGAATCTCGGCAGCCCATTTGCCCCATTTTCGCTGCCGAACCCCTCTGTATTTTGACCCAGATGGCCTCGCCCGATTAGCGTTCAGGGTTTTGGTTAAAACCCTGCTCTTTTTGGGCGCTTTCTCTCCATTGTTATTACTTTGGCATGAGCTCTCTGTTTCAAGAACTTTTGGCTGATTCACAACTCCAAGAGGAATGTTAATCTCTCGAACAATACGTTTTGGAGCGTATTGATTCTCATTTCTCTCATCGTCTGATGATTCTGTAGCGTATGGATCGGAAAAAATCACTCGAATTTTCTTCATTTTTTGGGTGTTTTCTTCAGAAGAAACAGATTTTTTCTTTGATTTCTTGCAGATATGGTTTCGATTGGAAGGGGGTTGTGATCGAGGGTCTAGCATTTTCACTGATTTCACAGCAAAACCCCTTGAAAATACCCGGAAAATCTTGTCTGGAAGAAAAGAAAAGAAAAGAAAAAAAATCAAGAGAACAAAAAAGGGTATCACTCTCAAGATCAGAGTTGTTTCAAGTAAGAGGCCCTCTCAAGAACAAGAAGAGATAGAAAAATCGTTTTATGTGAAAACCCCCAAAACACTCTACTCCAGAACAAGTCCTGCAACCATAAAACCCCAATAAAACCACAGACCCAGTTCAGATCAGTCTCCAAAATCATCAAAAACACATGAAAACATCAAAAAACTTGATGGGTTTAAGAAACATATGTACCTCTTTGGTCTCAAAGGCATCGAAACAGTTGGGAAACAGAGTTGTCGCATGCAGAGAGCCAAGAACACAGAAGCGAAGGAAAGATAGAGCTTCAATGGAGCTCCAATCACAGCCAAATCAGACCTTGCAGACATAAATCTTTCTATCCACTGCTCACTCTTCACAAAACCCTCCTTGTACCCCTTTGGGCTAACCCAGCAAAGAAAGAGAAAAAGAAAACTCGTAAAACCCTTCAAGTACAAAGTGAGAGAAAAAGGATGAGGAATCTATGGCTACGATCTCTCTCTCTCTCTCTCTCTCTCTAGAATATGACAAAAATCTGTTAATAGTTTCTATCGATTGTGCAGAGAGAAAATTTTCAACAAAAGACGCAAATCTCTATACAAAACACATCACAGAGAAAGAGAAGAAAAGTAAAAATATCACAACTCATAGACAACCCAAAACAAAAAATTAAATAAATTTGTACCTTGTTTGTTTGTCTCTCTATCTATCTCTCTCCTCTTTTTCTCTCTCTCTAGATTTGCAGTCACTTTCTCTCTGGTACTTGCTTGGTCTCTGGTTTACCTTTTTCTAAACAGTCAAAAATGCAAATATTGAAAAAATATATATATCGGTGAGAAATTATTCGGATGCAAATTCCTGAGCCATATCTCATACCATTTGATATGTCTCTACCACTGCTAGTGGGACTCATTATCTTACTCTTTTCTTAAGAGCGTGTAAAACACTCGCTCATTTTTATACACGTGTCGACTGAACAGGCGACGTGTGGACACGCGCTTGTATAACGCGTGGGGGAGCGGATCGATAGGTGGAGTTACGCCTGAGTCGGCGGCCAGCGTCGAGCCGTATATGTTTTGAAGGATTACAGCTATAGTTTTTTGGTCGATATTGGGTCGACGGTTTTCTCATATTTGCATTAATGCCACTGAAGTCCGTGTTCCCCAAGTTAACCCCCGAAAAATTCTTCAATTTATATTTCTACCTCTTATGTAAGATCGAAGACTTGACCAAGAAATAATTAATTTATTACTATTATTTTATAGGATAAATTATAAGTACACTCTTGAAATTTATTTAAAGTACAGATTATCTCTGTAATTTAAAAAATTATAAATACCTTTTATTAAAAATTTTTTTAACAAAATTAACTAAAAAAATGAAATTCATAATTACTTTTTTATACAATAATATAATTATATAAATTATTAATTGAAATATGTTTCTAACATCATTAAAACTGTTAATTGACTTGATAGTTTATTAATAAAATGAACAATTTGTTATGAAATTAAAAACCTTAGGAGGTAGAATATAATTTCCAAAACTACAAGGGACAATTCGTATTTTAATCAAATCTTAAGGGGGTGTGTTTGTAATTTGCTCTATTTTATAATATGCCTTATTTGAGAAGTTAATTATTTTAGTTGAGTATTTAGGTCTCGTTTGATAACAACACTTTTTAGCTTAAAAGTAAAAAATTCACTAAAAAAATCAAAAAACGAACAACTTATACAAAAAAGTCAAAAATTTTGTTTTTCTCTACTTTTTACATATCTTTTCGTAAAGAATCAAAAAATCATCTCAAACTAATTTTTTTTACATCATATTTTAGCCAAAAAGTCAAAAAATAATAAAAAAACATGTTTCCAAACGAGGCCTTAGTTTTTTTTTTTTTTGGATTATTTTAATCTGACTGAAATAGTTAGATTTGAAAAGTTGGTTGACATTTTTTTTAACTGACTTGATGATGGTGAGAAAAAAAAATAAAATAATTATAAATTAGATGTAACATTTTGTTATATTAATTATTTTAATCTATTTAACCCAATCCTCTTCCCAAACAATTATGCACTTTGGTTTAAGGTTTTCAAAAATAGTAATTTATTTTTCATAATTTATTTTATATTTTATTTTTTAAAATTTAAATATTTTTAAAAATAAAAAACTATGAATAAAATCTTTTAAAAATTAAAAAATACAAAAATACACTTGTTATTTTTATACCGACCAATTCTTCTTGTTGTTCAAGACTTGAGTTATTTTTTATACCAACAAATTCTCGTTGTATACAAACAAGGAGGCAAGAGGAGACCTTAGGTCTTGGACCATGAAGAAAATGAAATTTGAAAAAAAAAAAAAAATTAGGTAACACTTCTAATGAGGTTTGAAAAAAATACAATTAAACTTTATAAATTTGATATAATTACATTAATTTTTTTTTAAAAAAAATCAAATCAATCAAAATTAATACAAATGATAGATAAACCGATCACAAATAACGAGTTTTACCCCTTCACTTAAAAAAAGAGTTCCTCGAGACTCAAGCCCGAAGCTCAAGTTAAAAAAGCACAACAAACTATCACTTAACAATGTGCTCAAAATGTTGAGATCTATATTATTTATCATTTCTCACACATAATTAAAAATTAATTGCATTGATTTTCTACATTTATTAAAATAAAAAAAATAAAAAAATACTCATTCAAAAATTTTTAAAAGTACAATTAAGAAAAAATTGATAATATAAGTACATACATATTTTTAATTTTAATTGCTATATTTTATTTATGCATAAATTTAATATAAGTATATATATTTATAATATAATTATAACACCAGTTCAATTTCAATTAACTCGACAGTTGAACCAATGACTATTAACTCGGTCATTTTTTTCAATTCACTCAACTGTAACGCTCCGAAATAAAAGTAACAACCCATCCACAATATTAATTTTTAAGATGACATAAGATAAAATGATTAACTTCCATTAATTCTAATCTCTTGTACAAAAGAGCAACATATGCAGATGTACATTCACAAGTCTAACCCTGAATCTATAATATATGTTACATAGTAAAGAAACAAAATGGATGATAAACAATTAAGAGAATGCCCTAAAGTCTTACAACTTTTCAAGTTAATACTTGGTTACAACAAAATGTATTTAAAAAAGCCTTTTACTTGAACAAAACAATTACACAATTAAACAAAATGAAACTCTTGATCCAAGTCCTCCCAAGCTATTGCCTTGACGGAGACATATCATCAGCACCTGAAATGTTTTCCCACATAGGGTGAACCCAAAACCCAGTAAAATAATCTAATATAATATATGAATCTTAACAAAAATATAATGGTGAAATGCATATGCAGTGCTCATGTCAAAACATTTTACATTTCTTTCCCAAATCATGTCATACTTAGTTTATATCACAATTCTCAAGCCATGCCTTTTACAATAGAATACAAGGGGGAATTCTTAAACCAGTACAACCTTTCACGAATATTTCGTCCGTAGGAAACTGTCAAACGACACCCATGTAAACGTAGCCTCTACAAGCGCTACTATTGCCATTTTACGGATATTTCATCCGTGGGAATCGGCACCCATGTATACGCATGTTTTTTGGGACTTTCACTTGGACACACCCAACTTAGTTTTGATGATACACACCTCTTTTCAACATTCACCCATTTTCTCAAATTCATATACATATGCAATGTATTAAATGAGCAACAATGTTCAATGTACAAAAATGAGAAATTAGTTTTAATTTATATAATCCTCATGCAATTTCTACAACAATCATAGCTATCCTCTACCGATAGCCCAAAATAGATATTTCTACACAAATGCATAAAATCTCGAATATAGATAAACTTTCCAAAATTTAAGATGTGAGCGATAGTACATATCCAACTCTATCATCCATACCAATTTTCATCTAATTTCACATTTTCAACCTCAATTATATTTATTTATACAAATAAATATTTGAGACACTTAGGGTAAAATCCCTTTTTCTTTCAAAATCCAATCTAAGTATCAAATTAACAATTTTATCACAACTCAACCTCATTTCCAATCCCACAACCATTTTTCATACAACCATTTGAAAACCCCTCTTTTAATTTTAAACCAAAACCCTAGATTTGTTTAAAATCCTCCAAAAATCACAAGATTATTTTACAAAAACAAATAATTAAGTTAAAAATCATAAAAAAGTATAAAGAATCCTTACCTCAAGCTTAGAAGATGAAGAAGGAAGAAAAGCCCAAAAGTTGACAGAGACAAAACGACGATTTGTTCCGATCAAAACAAAACCCTCGACAAGCTCTACACTTAATCTCAAAGAAGCAAGGTGAGGAGATACTTTCAAGTGAGTAGATCTGAAGATCTTTGAGCGAAAAAGTGATTTTAGAGAGAAAGAGAGTGTCTCACGGTTTAGAGAAGGGAAATAGAAGATAAAGTGAAAAAAAAAGTTAAATGAGGGACCTATTTACAGTGCTAGGTCAAAGTAAAATGAAGTCTCAAAGTCAACCCCAAAAGGACAGGTCAAAATCCCCAAGAAATAGGGCCCAAAACTGACTAAAAATTTGGAAAAGAACTCACAGGGGTCGACCCTTCCTAGACTAATGTCGACCCTTTAGAAAGAAGTAAAGAAAAACAATGTTAGCAGCAACCAAGGTGTCAACACCTTCCCTTGGACCCAAGGTGTCGACACTAAATTTCAGCAACCAAATCCATATTTAGTAATAGAAAATAGTATATCCTTCCCAAACTAGTGTTGACCCTTGAAGCCAACAACAAGAGACAAGTGTCGACACCTCTAAGGCTGGTGTCGACACTAAATTTCAGTAGCTATTCCAAAAACACAGCAGCAAGATGGTGTCGACCCTTTCAACTTAACAAAACAAAGAAAAGAGCGTAGTGTCGACCCCAACAAGGGTGGTGTCGACCCCCGAAGCCAAAATCAAATATGCAAAGAAAAGAACAACCATTACGAATATGGTTTCTCGGATTCAAAAGCAATAAATGGATCGGGTTTAAGCCCAGATTGCTATACAACAATCTAGGGTTCAAAATATTGGTACAGAAAGAGTGTATTTAAAAAAGGGAGCTACAATTCCTACTCTACTTTGCTTTAAATACACTCTTCTTTTTTTTTGTCCTTATTATACATTGTTACATTAATACCTTTCAATGAGGGCAATTGAGGTATATGTACAAAAGTAGAAAATGTATTAATGTAACTATTCATAATAAGGATAAAGAAGGGGAGTGTATCTAGGTTTGGGGTGGCTGCTGCGCATATTGTTGAGCAATCAATGAGGCTTTTTTTGGGTCTTATTTCGACAATTTGAATCGTTCACTTTTTAAAAGACATCAAGTAGAATATTGATATCCCTCTCATCAAGATATATTTATATTGAATGGTAAATTTAACTTTTAGTATAAATCTGAATACAAACATAACTTGATGAAAGGATACCGATATCCAATTAACTTAAATTTTTGCAAGCATGTTTTATGTGATATCTTTTAAAAAGTGAACGGTTCGGATTGTCAGAATGAAACCTGAAAAAGGTTCCATTGGCTACGCAACAATGGCTGCTGCACATGTTCCTTCCAGTGTATGTAAAGTAAAATGGAATGAGAATAACCGTTCCCTTAAAAAAAAATATAGTGAAAATAGACAAGTTAAGTTTTGGAAAAAAAAAATGGTTGAAAAATCTTTTTTTTTTTAGTGTGTGGCATTAGTAAGTCCAAAGATTGTTTTATTTTGGTGATAAAAGCATGATTAATTAAATTGTTTGGTGAGAATAACAAATTATTAAAAAAAAAAACTTTCTATTGTTATCTACGATTGCCAGATTGCTGTCAAACCATCACTATTGGGAATGGAAGTGCTGTAGAGCTCTAATTAGAGCTGCTACAGTGCAGCTCTAATGAGCTGTCCACCTAAAAAAAAAAAAAAAAAAAAACAGAACGGTGAAGTAAAAGACAAAAAATGAGGAGGAAAAAGACAAATTAGTGCTCCATTAGAGCTCTCTTTTTAGAGGTCTAAATCATTTTTGCTATTGGGAAATTTGTTGTTGCCAAAAAGTTACAAAAAAAGTCATTGACATTGAAAAGTTGCTAGACAATTCACTGGAGGTGACCAACGGTGGTGGTAGTAGTGGTGTGTTGATATGGATAGATAGGCTGATTAGATAGATAAATAGGAGATATGTAAATAAATAGAGGAATGAGATGTAGACAGATAAATGAAAAAATATATGACACGTGAACAAATAAGTGGACAAATAGGTGATGTGGACAATAGGTAGAGATAATATAATCTTCCAAATTGTTATTGTTCTTTTTAACTCCAAAAGAATTGAACTTGAGACTATTGCTCCAAAATTTTTAAAATTAAACTTATGCCCTAAGTGCTCTAACTTTTTAATTAAAATATAATAAAAATTTAACTAATTGATGAAGATACTCTAAAAGACCTTTTACTATAATTTTTTTTTTATCATTTAATGGACACACATTAGCTGAATAAAAATGACCATTGTAAACATTTTGCAAAAATGATATGGTGGATTGAATTCGTGAATATTTAAAAGTGTGTAATTATTTTACTATTTTGAATTATTAATATGAAGAATTGAAGTGATAATCATTGAAGCCCGACCAATTCAAATGTTGAAAATATAAATGGAGCTTGTTCTAAGGCCCAAGTTTGTTGAGTTGGTATCTCGTAATATAGGAAGGTTTAGTTATGCATGCTGAGATGGTTGAAGGTTGGCCAAGGGTGCACACATGAAAGCCAAGAAAAAAGCCTACATGAATGATATTACAGCAAAATAATGAATGATATTACATTTTAATGGAACAATGGAGATATATTTTTATGATAGTACTGTACAGGTGTCTTGTGCATAGTACAAGTCGATTTTCGTGCTTGGTTGGTGTAAGTCTTTATTGTGTATTAAAATTATATTGGAAAAAAATATTCATATATAATGCAATTATTTTATGACTATTATTTCATCTATTTGGAATTTGCTTGGTGTATTGCATAAATGGGTTTTTATTTCTAATAGGTTATGTACGGGGGCGAAATATCCTTTGCTCTCCGTACGCCTTGAACGTCAAGTTTCAGGTGACGGCGTCTATCTTTGCAACACAAAAATGGTGAGCTGCCCGGCGGTGGTCTGCCGGAAAGACCCTTCGACGATCAAGTCAGTTCTCTGAGCCAGAAGACAATCAAAGGAGAGTGCTTTTTGAGAGTGAATTCGCATACCTCCAATGTTCGTCTTTCTCCCTCTTTCTAGGCTGGCCATGCAGCCTCAAGGTTGTGCGCGCACTACCTCTGTTGTCCTTCCCTGGACAGGTGGCAGTGCACGCCTCTCACCACCTTACGCGTGTAAAGGTTTTGTCCCTCCACCAGTACACACAGCACTGTCTAACGGTATTGAGGCGTTCGTGGAGCAGATGTCCTCTCCCTCACGCTATTAGCCCAGGTGGCATCCTTAACCGGGGTACCATGACCGGCCAATAACCTGTGGAAGATCGCCATCACATGTACACAACCGAGCTATATATCGCCGACCTGTCCCTTGGGAACAGGCGAAAGCCAGACCACTCCGGCCGAGCTACTCCAGACCGGCTCATCAGGACCAACCGGTTGCGAGGCATGCCGGCCTCTAACCATTCCATCTCAATTCTCGGTCACACAGCCGTTCATCTCGGCCGGCCGGTCAGAGGCATGCCGGCCTTGCTAGCCTCAGCCCCCCGGATCATCCAACAGCTCGGTTACCACTCGCCATTCGAACTCCGTCCGGAACACAGCTCGGCCAGGGCCAGTTGCGCTTGCTCGGTCAATGGCTCCGACCATGCAAGTCGATCGCGTCAACGGAGTTAGCTCGGCGCCATGCATTCCGTTAAGTCTCACGTCACCTCAGCTCGGCCGTACCGTCATGCAAATCTTCCCTCTCAATTGCCCCTTAAACCCACCCGAGCTATCGTGATTGGGTTTATCACCGTGTCCGAGCTAAGGTCGAGTTGCGCTCCTGCTAGGCCGAGCTTGATTGGGGGAATGTCTGCCGCCGAGCCACGGTTCAGTTGCGCCACTACCAAGCCGAGCGTAATTGGAGACACATCAGTCGCCGAGCTGTCTCAATTGGCCGGCCATTACCTCCGCAGTCCCATCAAAGGTCGTACAGCCGCACTGACAGCCGCCTTTTCAGGGCCACGTGGCGTCGCGTTATTGGGTCGTGCATCCAGCTGCCCCCCATGCTTTGAATTTCAAACGGCTGCACCGTTTGGTGTTTTTTCCCCCCTCTTTAACCGTCATTCGAGGGGTCATTCCACCCCCCTCACTGTTCACCTCCTTCTTGAGCCCTAAAGAACCCTAGCCTCCAAAACTCTCGCACCTCCTCTGCCATTGCTGTTTTCAAGCTCCAATCTCCATTTCTGCAGCTACGGTCGAGCTTTCGAGGGAGAGGGCTTCACTCGTCTTCGTGTACTAGTAAGTCTCCCCCCCTTCTCATTGCGTGTCACTTTTCCAGTTCTTCATTTTTGGACTGTTGTTCCACTATTCTCATGCTTGTTTTTGGTTGTTTTCTGTCTGTGGCCTTTAAGGCCCTTTTCTTTTAGCCTCAATAACTTCGCACCTTAGGAAAACTGGAACTTAGTGGAGTGGAGGGGGCCTTCATGCCCCTCGATCCATGGAACCTCAAAGCAAACCCTTAGAATTTGACATGAACAGTTTGAGTTTGGACTGAACCGAGCTAAATGCTCGTTTAGATCCATAATTAGGACCATAGCCGAGCAAAAAATGGTTTGTGGCTGCTCGTTGAGGCCGCAACCGAGCTAAACGCTTAATAAAACCAACAAGCAGGTCTAACCGAGCTAGAACCTGTCTTAACCAAGCCAAGGGTAGAATCGGAGCCAATCCAGGCAGGCTAAATCAGCCGTATCCTCCAGCCGAGATAGGCGTTGACCGACCAAAAACCCAAAACGATCACCGAGCTAAAAATCCATTGTGAGCCGCGCAGTTCATGCCGGGCTAACCCATTGACATTCTTTTCTTTAATCAATGCAGAACAAACTAGGACCGACCAAGCCCTTCAGCGTTACCATTGGTAGAGCTCAAAGTCCGAGCAAACCACACCAACATTTTTGACCGAGTTACACACCAAACCAAATAAAACCGAGATAATGGGGAAGTACCGGTTCATGGTCAGCACGCCCGGCGCAATGGCCGAGTTTCGAAAGGAGTACAAAATTCCTGACGACGTCGTCCTAGAGCTCGCCAAAAAGGGAGATACACCATGGGGGACTTAGACCGGTGCCCCTTCACGGTCGTTTCCATAGTAGAGGGAGGCGTCCGCTTCCCGGTCCAGCCCTTGCTCTGTGAATTTTTGAGGCAGACAAGGCTTTGCCCGAGCCAAGTCTCGAATAACACATACAAGATAATAAACGGGGTCGCCGAGCTAAACCGCAGGCTCGGTCTGAATCTCGGTCTTGCTGAGATTTTCCATCAGTATAGCTTAAGTAGGAATAAGAGCGGGCTCTGCTGGTACCTTAAAGTGAAGAAGGGCCGCGCAAAACTTATAGAGGGCAACCCCGACAAAGAAACAAACGATGACGACTTCCTCTGGGTGTCCGGTAATTACGAGGACACCGAGGCGCCCATACCGGGCTGGTACATTAGGAAGGATTTTGGCCGTGCTGGTAAGTAGCCCGGCTGACCGCACTATTCTCTTTCTGCATTTCATTTTTGTCGTCTTTTGCCGGTCTAACACTTGTCTTCCTCTTGCAGATAAGCATTTGGCAGCGGACTATCATCAGGCCAACCCAGAAGCAATCCGAGCTCTGCTTCGTCACCCCGAGGAAGATAGAGAAGCCTCAAAACTGCTCGGTTTCGAACAAACATATCACTACCAGGCACCGCGCAAAAGCCGCGTGACCGACTTTCTGCGCGCTCCATCTCCAGAACCAGACCCAACTCTTCCACCGATCAGACTCGTTCCACTCACCGCGGAGCAAGAAATGGCAAAAATCAGGGCCATTAAGTCCATGATCACCGGAGAGGAGGGGGAGTCCCAACCCCCAGAGGCGACCGGGGGAACTTCCTCAACCCCAGCCGGTCAAACCGAAGCTGTTCTTGCACTTGCCAGCGAGCAACAGGCTGGCCGGTCAAAGAAAAGACCGAGGAAGGAGCTGGCCGGGCAAAGCCTTGTGGATGAAAACTCAGTTGAGGTCGCCTCCACCGAGCCGGGCGACCAGACCGAGCAACAACGGGCCAGCAAATCCAAGGGCAAGGGCCCAGCCACCCCCCGGCCTGGGCGCTCGAGTTCGTGTACGGCCAGTTTCGGCCGAGGATTCGGTCTATGCTGACAAGGATTACTCCCTTGGTTTCAACATGACCAAGGGGTTAATCCTTTTAGCAGACATGAAGAAACATGATGAGCTGTCCGACCTAAAGGTCCTACGCTCGGCGGCAAAATCCATCGTGTTGGTAGGCTTTCCATTTTTTGCTTCATGTGTTTGTTCGGTTTTTGCTCGGTTCCTCAAACACTTACATTCTTTCATTTGTTTTCAGGCCGCACAAAAGAATTACCTGGCCCACGATCGGATGATAAAAGTGCGGCAGAACCTGCGCGACGCCATCGCCGAGAATAAAGAGCAAAAGGCCGAGATAGCCAAACTTAAGGCCGCGCAGGATGCTATCGTGGCGGAGCGAGATAAACTGCAGCAGAAAGTTGACCGAGCTGATGCTGATAAGCAACGTGCCGTGAAGTCGACCAAAGCGCGTACCTCGCCGAGCTGCGGAAGCTTCGAGATGCGCACAAAGCGGTCATGGACAAGGCGGTTGACGATGCAGAGGACCGCGGATATGCTCAGGGCGAGAAGACTTATGAGCGGCAGGTCCAAGTGACCAAGGACATCTTTTTCCAGTGCGGCTGGAAAGCCGCCGTGGAAAAAGTTGGCCTTGGTCAGGATTCTGACATGTTCATCAATCCGCCCTCTGCATATATCCCGGTCTATATGCAAACATATGCCAACATCGCACAGAACCGATTAATTGCAGAGGCAAGGAAGGAGGCTGAGGAGGAAGCCGCCGCCGCACAACAGACCGAGCAGGCTTCACCGGTGGCATCCCAAGATGCAGAAAATGAAGAAGTCATTGATCGGGAGGTTGTTACGGTGGAGGCTGACGACGCCGAGGAAAACCTGCCCGAGCAAACAATCGTTGTCGGCGAGCAGACGGAAGAAACGGCCGACCAGAACCTTGCTCTAGATTGAAGATTTTTCTGTTTCATTTTCTTGCTTTCCTTAGCTTTTGTTTTTGCTTTATTTTGCAATGTAACCGGGCTATGCCCCTCCTGTACTGAATTACTTCTGATCAATGAAACTCTAACTTTTTGCTCGTTCATGTTATCCGTTCGGCTTGAATGTGTGAATTGGTTTTCAAACTTTAATCAACTGGCAGGTCGGCTAAACCGCACAAACTGCCGAGCTAAAATCAGCTCACAAGTAATCTAGTCAGGACCAGCAGTTGTACTTTCAAATGAAATGACATTGTGCATCTGGCCGAGCAAAATCCGCTCGGCCATGATCGGTTTGCAGACTTTGTAATTCTGGAACTTCAATGCAGCCGAGCAAAAACCGCTCGCCTTTCAAGTTGTTTAAAACGCCAATATTTTCCTTTAGCCGAGCAAAGTCAGCTCGGCCTATAACTGTTGGACAAGACACCAACATTGCCAATTCCGCCGAGCAAAATCAGCTCGTTTCCCATATTGGACAAGACACCAATATGCCAAATGGGCCGAGCAAAATCAGCTCGGCTCCTACATTGGGCAAAACACCAATGTTTAGTTAGGTTGGTCATGCCGCCAACATTCCAACTGGGCGAGCAAAACCAGCTCAGCCCTAATGTCATAGGCAAACTGTTTGTGCGGTCTGCCCCATTCCGAGGAAAACAGTCCGGTCTCATTCAAGTCGGTTCTTGCCCCTGGCACCATAATGCTTCTTGTGTCTTGCTATATCATTGGACAAACGTAATACCAAACAAGAAGAGACTAATTTTCATTACAAAAACATTGCCATCTCTTACATCAAATGCCAAAGGGCTAGGGGTCTAGAAAAGCTAAGTAACATAAGCAAATTACATTTCAAAAGTAAAAGACCTTAAGGTTGGCTGCATTCCATGGTCGGGGACAGCCTTGCCATCTAAATCTTCCAGATGGTATGCCCCTTTGCCAGCAAGTCCAACCACCTTGTATGGTCCTTCCCAATTTGCACCGAGCTTTCCTTCGCCAGGGATCACTGTGTTGCCAAGCACCTTCCTCAAGACCCAATCTCCAATCTTGAATAGCCTGGGGTGCACTGCCTTGTTATATTTTTTGGAGAGTTCTTGCTGATAGGCCGCTATGTGGATTAATGCGCGCTCTCGCCTTTCTTCAGCAAGGTCCAGCTCTAATGCCACGGCTTCATTGTTCAGGTCTGGCTGGAAACTTTCTGAGCGGATGGTTGGCATGCCAATTTCTAATGGGATGACGGCCTCCATACCATAGGCCAAAGCGAATGGTGTCTCTCCAGTCGATCGCCTTGGCGTAGTGCGGTATGCCCATAGCACATTAGGAAGCTCTTCAGCCCACTTTCCCTTGGCCTTCTCAAGCCGCTTCTTCAACCCGTCCAGAATGGTCTTGTTTGAGGCCTCCGCTTGACCATTTGACTGAGGATAGGCCGGCGTTGAATTGTAGAACTCGATCTTCAACTCTTCAAAAATCCGCGAAAGAGTTTCCCATCGAATTGAGTGCCATTATCCGAGATGAGGGCCCTGGGTATGCCGAAGCGAGTGATCACATTTTGCCAAACGAATTTCTTAACGTCTTTCTCCTTAATGGTTGCCAGTGGCTCGGCCTCCACCCACTTGGTGAAATAGTCAGTGGCGGCGATGAAAAACTTGCGATTGCCCGGTGCAACTGGGAGTGGCCAACAATATCCAATCCCCAAAGTGCGAACGGCCAAGGACTTGTGAGAGAGAGCAATTCTCTTGCTGGCTGGTGGATCTGGTGAGCAAATTTCTGACATTTTTCACATCGGCGAACGTATTTTTGCGCGTCCGCCTGCATGCATGGCCACCAGTAACCTTGTGAAATTGCTCGGTACGCCAGAGACCTGCCCCCAGTATGGCTGCAGACGCCTTCATGGATCTCAAAGAGAAAAGCCTCCACTTGCGGGGTGGACACACTTCAAATACGGCCCGGTGAAGGACTTCTTATATAAGGCTCCATGGGGAGAGCCAAAACCGCTCTGATTTTGCTCGGATCTTGTGTGCCGCCTTCTTTTCTTCTGGTAGAACTCTATCTTTCAGGAAGGCAATGATGGGGTCCATCCAAGAGGGACCCAAGTCGGCGCAGAGTATCTCGGTTGCTTCTGGTTCCTCAATGCTTGGCCGAGGCAAAAACTCTATCATCAAGGGGTTAGGAAAAGCTGTCTGAGTGGAGGCGAGCCCAGCCAATTCGTCAGCCGTGTTGTTTTCTTCGCGGTTTATCTGTTCCACTCTTATCGCGGAGAACTTCTTGATCTCTTCTCGCACCAACGCTTGATACTTGGCCATCCTTTCATCCCTTGCCTCATACTCCCCTGAGACCTGATTGACCACCAGCTTGGAGTCGCTGAAACCATAAGGGCTGTGGCTTTCATTCTCAACGCGCTTCTCAGACCGGCGAGGAGGGCTTCATACTCCGCCTCGTTGTTGGACGCTGGGAAGCCGAGCGTAATTGCTTGCTCAATAATCAGCCCATCTGGTGAAGTCAGCACAATTCCCAGCCCGGCCCCATGCCTGTTGGACGCCCCATCGACGAAGAGCTTCCACATCTCGCCAATGAACAGCTTCCAGCAATCAGACGGGTTTTGGGAGCTTCTCAATTCCAAGTTTCTGGTCGGTTCATTCTGGTCTCTTTCCTTGTCTTGGTCGGGTTTACCTTCAACAATTCTCCGGTCTTGGCTGGCTCGATTGCGCTTTGCCCGTTTCCCTCTAGCGAGCCAACACCCGCTTCTGTTGCCAGAACCATGGGTTGTGCTAAATCCGCACTAACCAAATCAATCGGGCAATGGATGCGTCCCAGGGGCAAATTCCGCCACAAGTCTGCAAGGCTTGAGCCTTGATTGCGGTGCGCGGCGGAACTTGATGTCATACTGCCCAATTCCACGGCCCATTTCAAATTCTCCCAGTGAAGTCTGCCTTTTCAAAGAGCACCTTGAGCGGGAACTCGGTTAACACAACTATTGTATGGGCATGAAAATAGTGTGCAAGCTTTCTTGATGCCATCATCAGAGCCAGCGCCAACTTTTCCAAAGGGAGGTACCGTTTCGGCCGGGAGCAAAGTCTTGCTCATAGAAGATGGGCAAGTGTTGGACCCTTCTGCGCGAACCATACGGCGCTCACCGCATGTTGAGAGACCGCCAAGTAGAGGTACAACTCTTCGCCCGGCTGCGGCGTTACCAAAATAGGGGCTGAGGAGAGATACGCTTTAGGTCTGCCAGTGCCCGGTCGCACTCTCATCCCAAAAGAACTTGGACTTCAAGTTTTGAAAAAGGGCCTGCAACGATCCGAAGACCGGCTGATAAATCTGTTCAGCGCGGCTGTCATCCCGGCAAGATGTTGCACGTCCTTTGTGGAATTCGGGCGCTCCAGCTCTTGTATTGCTTTGAGGGATGGGTCGGCTTCAATTCCTCGGTTTGTAACCAGAAAACCCAGAAACTTTCCAGTGCCAACTCCGAAGGCGCATTTGGAGGCGTTCAGACGAAGCTTATGATGCTTTAGTATGGCAAACATTTCCGCTAGGTCAGCGAGGTGTTGGGACTTCTCCTTACTCTTCACCACCATATCGTCTATATAGGCTTCCATAGTTCGGCCTAGGAGGGGAGCGAACATCTTTGTCACCATACGCTGAAAGGTTGCCCCAGCATTCTTCAACCCGAATGGCATGACCTTGTAGCAGTATAAGCCTCTGGGGGTGGTGAACGACGTGATCTCTCTGTCCGGCTTGTACATGGCTATCTGGTGGTAGCCGCGATATGCATCCAAGAAGCTAAACCTCTGATGGCCAGCGGTTAAGTCCACCTGGTCAATTCGAGGGAGGGGAAAGCTATCCTTCGGGAGCAAGCGCGGTTGACAGTCTTGTAGTCAACGCAGACTCGCCATTTGCCATTTTTCTTAGGAACAACCACCATGTTAGATATCCACCGAGGGTATTGCACTTCTTCTATTGCCCCGGCTTCCAACAAATTCTTTACTTCTTCTGCCACCACCTCAGCATGGTGCAAAGCTGAGCGGCGCGTTCTTTGAATAACTGGCGTGCATTGGGAAGACATTCAACTGGTGGCAAATGAAGCTCGGGTCGACGCCAAGCATGTCGTAAGGCGTCCACGCAAAAGCCTCCAAGTTGGAAACCAAGAAGTTGACATAATCCGTCCGCTCGGCACTAGACAAAGATGATCCCAAAAGGAAGAACTTTTGGA
>JAPPVO010000019.1:68801357-68849257 GCA_030407325.1 Camellia japonica | reverse complement strand
TGATGAAAGTGGTAGATATGCTGTTGATGATAAGTACATGCATTATTGAATACTTGGGGGTCACTTGTGCCCACAAATCATACCTTTGAGCACAAAAGTTCAAAATGATAATTCAAATATACAAAAATGATTGGGAAATCTAATAAAGGTGTTCTATGAAATTCTAATAGGGGTGAATCTTACTTTGATTTGATATTTTGACCTTTTTTATTTTTTGTTAATTTTTCACGTCATTAGAGTTGGGTTTAGAGTCCTAACTTTAAAGCTCTCAATCACTGCTCTTCAAATTCATCAAATAACGATTTGTTGGATAAGAAAAACATCATAAAGCCATATTTGTTTAACAAATTAAGTTAGATGAGATTGTTAGTAAGGAGATGATTAGTGAAGAGATTGTTAGTGTAGGGATTGTTAGTGAGAGAATAAAGTAAAAGTGTGTTTATTTTGATGATAGTGTGAGAGATGATTAGTGAAGAGATAAAGTAAAAAAACATACAAACACACTGTAAAAAAAAAATAAAAATAAAAAAAAGTCTTGAACACTGTGTCGTGGGATTGATTTTTCAATCCCACTTGCATTCAAGGCATCCTAATCCGACTACTTTGTAGACTAACAAACCCCTAGGGCCCGTTTGTTTTCCATTGTAGGAATCCACTTCGGAAGCCTAGTGATGAACAATGAACATAAATTTAATCATGTTTGTTTGGCTTATAGGATTTTGGATTGGTAGTCCCTTCGGACTATGAAAGGCTTTGGGCGAGGGAATTAATAGCTTGGGCTGGGAGATAGTATTAGAAAATAGTCCGTTCGACTTAAGGTGTTACCAGTCATCCGTCCGGACTTCCGGCCGATCAACTGACTGATCAATTGCAAATTTTATTATTATTTTTTTTAACATGTTGGCCATTTTTTTTTCAACATTAATGTTTAATGTTTTTATTTTTTTATTAAGTAAAAATCATAATTTAATTTGTTTTATTATTTTATATTTATTTAATTTAACAATTCTTACACTAATAATTATTATCAAAATAAACACAATTTTATTAATTCTCCCCACTATCAATCCACTCACTATTAATTCGCTCACTATTAATTCCCTCAATTTTATCTCTCAAATCAACGAAACGTAAATGTAACAGTCCAAGAGTGAATAATTTAATCAAATAAGGTATATATGAGGTCCACTTCAATCATAAACCAATCCGCCCCCATGAATCAACGAAAAAACATGACCTAAATCTCTATCTTTCTCTTCGTGCCATCCATTAGAGAAACAAAAGGCCTTTGTATAAAGTGGAATGATGATTGAACTCTAATCAATCAATGTGAGAACTTCTAGGCTTGATTAGAGGTAGGGATGTACGTGTTTCAGTTGGGTTGGGTTGAAAAAAAAAAATAGTACTGATTTAAATTTTTTGATTTTTTTAGTTAAAGAATTAAGGTGGATCACATATTACAGTGGATTTTGTAAATTTTTTGATTTAATGCATGGTGTTCAAATAAAATAAATAATGATAATGACATTTTTGCTGAAATTCAAATTAAAATGACAACTTTATTTATTTATACAAATGCTTAATTTTGACAGAGAAAATGAAAAAATTAATAGTTTGCAGTCTCTTTGTGTGTGTACATCTATGGTGTATTTTGCAAAGTAGGTTAAAAGTTAATTTTTTGATTTTGTTTGAATTTTTTAAAAAAATTATACAAAAAAATAGAGAGATAATGTGACTTAAAAAATCAAAAAGTCAAAAAACTGACTTTTAATTTAATTGTCAAAATAGGCCTATATATATATATATATATATATGAAGTGACTGCACACACGATATAATTTTTTTATTTTAGATATATAAGATTATAAACTGCATAATTGAATTTAAAATTTGAAAAACTAAAATCAAATTGAAAAAAATCAGAAGTTCTAAGATTTATTTTTAAAAAAAAAGAAAAAAAAAACCCTTGAATCTAAGGCATAATTGTCCATGTAACTACTGTAGGAGTATTTTTAAAAAAATCTGAAAAATGAAACGTTAATACCAACTCTAACCTTCATATATATAAGAGTATAGATAGATAAATATAGGGTAAGGCTTGTCTCTAATTTGGTTTCAGACTGGACCCTATTGTTAGGCCTTCGGCCTACCATGGAGCCTATATTGATGATTTGAACTATTCAATATGTAGGGCTCGTCGAGTATTTCATTCTTGTAAAAAATCATGTTGATCGAATATCCATTACTATTTGATCAGATTACATTTCTGTTAACAACGTTTTTTAAAATCATACTAAACGTTGATAAAAATGTAATCTGATCAAATAATTATCGATATCTAATCAATATATTTTTTACAAGGATGAGATATCGACAAGCCCTAAATATTAAACAGTTAGAATGATCGATACAAACTCCATAATAGACCCACAAAATTCAACAATACAATAAAATCTAATTACGAACTAGATAGAAGCCACACCATAAATAAATATGTATGGTTGTATTTCACGTAAACCAAAAAATAAAAAGAAAGACATTTTTTATTTTAAAAATCTAGTCTTCAATGGAAGTGAACAATAGATCACGTGTTCATATTCACCAATTTTTTTATAAACATATCTCAACATAAGCTTAATGAAATCATTTTGATTACTGAAAAAAGAAAGGAAACAATAAGGTTATGTTAATGACAAGTGATGCAAATATATTCAGCGAGTGATTTGTTATGCAAAAAAAATATAAATATAAATAAAATTGCACCCACTTTTCTTAAATTTTGAAAAGAATAATCTCATAAATTTTTTAATATAATTACATTAAGCCATCATTAATTCATTAATTTATGAATGAAAAAATATTTATTATTTATTTTACACTAAAATGTATAGTTTACATTTATTTATTCTTGTGTCTACACACTATCTATATTAATTCTAGTAGTTTTAGCTTATTAAAAGGGAGATTAATGTAAAACAGGTCCCATCAAAAAAATAAAAAAAGAAAAGAAAAATGATTAATTTAATTATGTTAAATTTTTTGGGTTTAGTGTAACTTTTTTCTTTTTTTTTTCATATCTCAAAATAGTCAGTGTGGTTTATACCCAAAAAAAAAAAAAAAAAAAGATTAAAATTTTTTCTTATACAAATTATTATGTTAATATATTTGTACAATCATTTGTTAGTTTGCTTCACATCAATAATTTGCTTGAATAGTGTTTGATAATTTAATTTATCACTTAAAATTAAATGTATTCAATGAAAATAAATTCTATATTCAATAACCATAATTCGTATGACATGAAAATTCAAACACTTCATAAAATATATGTTAAAATTTTAAGTCATAAACTTCTTATTTAATTTTCAATGCAAAATGTTGAGTTTTAACATCTTATAATTATGTCACCGCTGATATGTTCCATCCCCACTAATGTTACTATTATTATCACCACAACCCATTCGCCTCTACTAGCCCTCTACCTCTATTTCGATCACCATCGCCATCGCCATCATTGTTGTTGCCACAATTACCCACCATCACTACCAACACAAATTACATTACCATCCCCATTTCTGTTTTTGTTGGACTAGATGTTCAGACTAATTTATGCATATCTCGACTAATCCTGAGACTCACGCAAAGTGTCCCTTCCATGTAAATTGGCAAATCTCAAGCAGCGCTTGTGGTTGTGGTCCTAAGGAGTTTATAACACCTAATAAGAGTTAAACCTGAGACTTGAAGATAACATACTCCCAAATTCCAAACTACACCCACTAGATTAACCTCTTGGGATTATGTTACTACCACCATTATATACTACCAACCTTACATTGTGAATATAAAGAGTATATTAAAAAATATATAATTAATAATTAATAATTTAAAATTTAACACTTAAATTTCAATAAATATTAGATTGCTTATTAAATTTAAAAAATTCAATATTCAATTTTACTTAATTTTTCGTCATGTCAGCATTCCACTTTGGCCTAACGTCAAATGTCTGTCATTGCAACTTGGTACTTATCTACCAAACTGTGAATAATAGAAAATCTTAAGATAATTGTGGCCGTGTCAAGGATTGATAATGAAAAATCGATAGACGTTGGAATGGATTACGATTAACAATGATTCATCCCATTAAAAATATCACTACTAATAGTATTAATGTATTAAAAAAATACAAAAAAAAAAAATATAACTCCAAGATCAAAACATCACATCATTTTTGGCGGGACCCACTGCCACCTAATTAGTGGGAGCACTAATTAGTGCTCCCAAGCATTTTTCGATTACGATCCGTATGGTTGGATTTTCAGAATCAATTTTTAAAAATAAATTTTTTTAAAAAAATTGACAAAATTTGAAAATTTGTTGAGTTACATATTCTGGTAATAGTATTTAGAAATTTAAAAATCTAAAACTCAGTGTTTGATTGGACGGACTGGATAAATTTGAATCTTGGAACTGTGAATCCCTCGGATTATTTGGTTGGATTTGATGTGTATCCCATGTTTGTTTTCTCATGGGATTAGATGTCTGAAAATGACTATTTTCAGTGAATCCAATATTTGGTTGGATGGATTGGATATGATAAATGAGCAAAAGACTATTTTACAATTTTTCAATTGTTTACTAAGTAATAGTAATATTAAAAATATCTTTAATATTTTAATTATTTTTAGCTAAATTAAATAAAAATTTATTTTATTTTATTTTTTACACAATTAAATAAATTTATTTTTTAAAAATTAAATAAATAAAATATCAATAAAAATATATGTTATTTTTTAATTAAAATTTTAAATAAATTTATTTTAAAAATAATAATAATTAAATAAAACATCTATTAAAATTTAAATAATGAAATTAAATAAAATATAAACAAAATTTTAAAATAAAACATCAATAAGATATTTATAAAAAATTATTTTCAAAAATTAAATTAATAAAACATCAATAAAAAGTTAAATAAAGTTATTTTATTTTTAAATTAAGACATTTAAATTTCATTAAATTTTACTAAATATAATACATAATTAAATAGTAGAGGGTCAAAATGGTCATTTCATTACCTAATCCCAACAGTAAATAATCCCATGAAAATTGTCCCACAACCCCCTCCACCCCCGGGATAGTGCAATCCCTCATATGGGGGATAAGGAGTCCGGCTGGACTCCATGTCCAGTGGACTAAAAAAAAATAAACGTCGGATTGGATGCTTCCAATGGATTACAATCCGCACAGTAAATAGTTCCCCATTGTCCTCCAATCAAACACACCATTTGGTTTTCAGATTCTGATATAATTTTTAAAACTTTGTTTTGTTTTGGAGTTTTCAAAAATAATTTTTGAGTTTCAATCCATATTTTATCGTTTGTAGTGAACTTTTTTAATATTTTAATCAATATTTTTCAATTTTTAGATCTACTCAATTTAAATATACTTAAATTTATTAAAAAAATCACTAAATACTAACAAATATACAAAATAAATAAATAAAAATCCCGTTTTTAGATTTACTCAATCTAAATATCCTTAAAATATATAAAATTTATAAAACAAATATTTTAAAAAATCACTAAATTTTAACAAATATATAAAAAAAAATCAATTTTTAAATCCACTAAATCTAAAATATATACATTTTTTTTTTTAGGCCAACTTTTGCTCATTCTTTTTTTTTTTTTTTTTTTTGCACTATGAGCCACTGTTTGTACATTTTACACTAGAAGTAACAAATCTAGGTAGATGAATTTTCCGGAATTAAAATATATACATTTTTTTTTATGCTAACTTTTGCTCATTTTTAAAATTTTTCACTTATGAGTCAAGTAACAATCTAGGTAGATGAATTTTCCGGAATTAAAAAATGAAAAATGCTTGGGAGCACTAATTAGTGCTCCCACTAATTAGGTGACAGTGGGTCCCGCCAGTAATGATGTGATGTTTTGGTCTTGGAGTTGTATTTTTTTTTTTTACTTTTTTAATGCATTAGTACTATTAGTGGTGGTATTTTTAATGGGATGAATCATTGTTGTTAAAAAATTCATTGGCCTACACTTGTTACTTTGTGTTTTTTTTTTGCCTCCTTTTGAACTTGAATATAGGTCGAGTAGTTGTAGGGGAGATGAATGTGTTGACCTTGAGAGGAATCCCACTTCCCATAAATTCCTTTCGGATTCAGATCTGAACTGAGGGTGGTATTTGAAGACAAATGTAATAAATTAAACATATTATGATTATTGAATCGATCAATATTTTTTTTGAATAATATATACAATTGTCCTATAAAATAAATAGTTTAAATTATCGAAACGGATTGAACAACACCCTTCGATCCATGTTTTAACGGAAGGGAAATCAACCCCTTTCAAAACATGATATGTAGTCATAATGTGGTCTCCAAATTGTATTAGAGAACACTTCTCCATAAATTTAAATTTCAAATCTTACTCTAGAATTTTATAATAGGTTCTTGGGAGACTTACGTACAGGTCATAATAGGTGAATTTATTATCTAATAAGTTCTTTGATAATTAATGACATTTTTTTATCAAACATTACTAAAAAAAAAATATCACTAATTGTTAATTTTCAGCGATAGTTTAAAAATCGTCACAAAAAATGTCACTAATAATAAGTTTTAGCGACATTTTAAAAAAATGTCACAAAAAAAGTCACAAATTTTTAACTTTCAGTGACAATTTGAAAAATTTGTCATAGAAAAATATCACTAATTTAAATTAGCGATAATTTATATAAAACTGTGACAAAAAAAAGTTATTAATTGTCAATTCTTAGCGACATATGCAAAAAATCGTCGCAAAAAATTATTTTTAACGACGATTTTACTAGTATTTATTTTTAATAGGACTTGATGAAAATGAAATTCAACTATTAAGACCTATTGGTAGTTTATCCTTTAAAAAATTGATAGACAGTTAGTCACATTTAAAAGAATAATGTTTGGTAGCTCGAGAGATTGCCCCCCCCGAATCCCCCTAATGCCCAAAATGACGTCGTTTTGGGCATTAGCCTTTTTTTTTTCTTTTTTTCCTCCATTTTCGAGTCTTCTTCCTTCCATTTTCCTTCGAGTCTGCAGAGGGAGAGAAAGAGAAGAGAGGGGAAGAGGAGGAGAGAGGGAGAAAGCTCGCCGATCGTCGCCTGTGCCTGTGCCGCCGCCGATCGTTAGCTCGCCGCCGCCGATCGTCGCAGCAGCAGCAGCTCGTCGCCTCCGCCGATCGTCAGCTCGTGGCCTCCGCCCCCCGCCCCCCGCCTCCGCCTCCGCCTCCAGCCCCATTTGTTGGGCCCCCTCCAGTCCCTCCTTCTCTCCCCCCCTCCCCCTCCCCCTCTCCCTCCCTCCTCCTCTTACTCCCTCCCTTCTTCTTCTTCTCCCTTCTTCTAATCTGCAAAAAAAAAAAAAAAAAAAAAAAAAAAAAAAAAAATTCAAACGTCGAGACGACGTCGTTTTTAGATTAGGGGGATTCGGGGGTAGCTCTTTCGAGCTACCAACCATGACCCCATTTAAAATAAGGGTAAATCATAAATACACCACTTACGATTCGTTTAAAATACGAATTATCTCCTGTGATTTTGAAAATTATATTATGCTCCTTGAAGTTTTTAATTTCATAATAAAAACTCTTTTTATTAATAAATTATCAAGTCAATTAATAATTTTTAATAATGTTAATAATATATTTTAATTAATAATTCAAATAATTTTATTATTATATAGAAGTGCAGTTAGAAATTTTATTTTTCAGTTAATTTTATTAAATATTTTTTTTGACAATATGGTATTTATAATTTTTTAAATCATAAGTGACAATCATATTTTAAAAAATATTTAAAAAATATATTTATAATTATATTTTTTTTAAGTACATCTCAAGAATATTTATAAATGTACTTTTTTTTTTCAAAAAAGATTTTTTCCCAAATAGATAATATTGACATGAAATTATGAGACCTGTGGAAGTGGAAGTGTAGTTGGCACTTGTTATGTGTCGGTGGCCTGTGAGTAGGTATTTGTTCCATCACGCAAAGTAGGACAAGAACTACGATGGTGGGGCAGGACCAAGCGAGATATTTTCTTTGGGGTGATTTTAGTAAAATAATGTTCATTAAAAACAGGAACGAAAGAGACTCATTTTTTCTGTGACTCCCACCACTCTCACAGACACATGCAGTGAGTGATAGAAAAAAAAATTAAAAAATAAAAAGTTAGTCAATTCCAATATATTAGCGTGGTGGGGTCAAGAAAAAAGGGGATCTCAACCTTTTCCTCATTAAAAATTAGTAATTTCTTGCAAAAGGGTTATAGAAAAATTCAAAAAAAAGATTATTAAATCTATATAAGTTACTTTTAATATTTATTTTAATTATTCATATAATATATAAGCTATGTAATTAAGATATAAAAATTTTAGACTACTATTTAAAAAAAAAATTATTGGTTGATATAATTTATCTATATAAATAAAAAATATTCCTATATTTTTTATAATAAAAAATATTATTTAAATATTAAATAAATAGAATTGGTGTTATTACATAATATGTGAAACAATTGGGATCATGCGATATATCTTGTAGAAATACTCATGAAATAAAAGGCCAATAGAAAAAAGTTCAAAAATTACGAGAGTTATCCTATATAAATTGTAAAATTACTCATGAAATAAATGATGAATATTTAAAAAATAAAAATAAAACTTGAACAAATAAGAGTTTTGAAAAAAAAGAGGTTGAGAATCATGAGAACTGAAATTCGAACCTGTTGGATGGTTAATGGTGTCCCAACCACTATAATCATCCTACCCATTACTTTTTAGAGTTATGTTCAATTTTTAAGGACACACGTTACAGGCACTTTCATTAACCAATTATATAGTCCTGAACCCAGGGTGGGTGGCATTGTGGTTAAAGTTTGGGGATTAAGCTTCTGGGTGACAGGTTTAATTCTTCCCTCTTAGGCCAATCTCTTGGGCGAAGCGCAGTTGGTTAAGAAGTTAGACCTTAAGTTATCTAATTAGCACTTGGTGTGAGTTCAATACTCTCTCACTGCGCAAATCCTAACTTAAGCGGAACTTGTTTTGGGAGGTCGGGGCAAGTTCTCAGGTTATAGTCTCCTCGCTCGGAACGGATAACGGGACATCTTGGTGATCTCTGCAAGGGGCGCTGCCTTGGACCTGTGGGAGGGTAGGGAAGATTTTCCTGTAACAAAAAAAAAAAAAAAAATTATATAATCCTGTAGTTGGACACAACTGAATGGGGTGTTTGGTGGAACTTTTAAAGTTTATAAAAAAAATAGGAGTTAAAAGCATTTCTTATCTAACTTATGAAAAATCAATTCTTTTAATTTATTTAAACTGTTTCTATCTAATAAGCTATTAATAGAAATTGCACTAAATAATCTGATACAAACTTCCATATTAAAATAAGTTATAACCTGCTTCCATAATTCTCAAACACACAAAAATGAAAGAAAAAGATTAAAAAAATATGAATAAAATATATATTTTAAATTCTACTTAAATTTGTAATTCAAACGAAAACCTAAGAAGTGGATTAATGGTTATATATTTTATTTTCCACCCTTCTTGGAATTACTCCTAGAATTTGGACTGAAAATTTACAAGGTATATGTGAAATGAAGGGATTATATATACCCGGAACATCTTAAATTATTTGGAATGGACTTTTTTAGTTTAATTTTTTGACTATTTTAATCTGATTAAATTTTTTTTATTTGTGATAATTTTTAAATTTTGTTTGTAATTGAATTGTTAGTTGTGAGAAAAAAATAAAATAATTATAATTTAGATGCAATATTTTATTTTATTGACTATTTTAAAATTTTATTATTTTATTATTTTTTTATCTTTATTGATTAAAATAACCGATAAACTCACATCCTAAATGGAGAACACACTCATGAAGCAATTTGTTTTTTTTATTTATAAAATTTATATAGAAATAAATGTGATTCCACTAATATAAAGTCTGTTAAGGGTCTTTTTAGAAATTTTATTTTTTATTTTTTGAGTTTTTGACTAAAATATGTACGGGGAGCAAATATTCAGGCAAGCCCGTACTCCTTTCTTCCAAGCTCCGCTTCTATCCAATCACCTGCGTACACAACGGCGGTGAGCTACCCGGCGGTGTGTGGCCGGAAAACCCCTCCGACGATCAAGTTAGAACACACACCTGGGGATAGATAGAGAGAAGGGAGAGAGTAGAGTGTAAGTATATCTCTTACCAAATGTTCGTGTGTCTCAGTATAGGGGGCGCAGACCCGCTTATATACCTTCTGCGCCCCAAATCTACTCACATTAGTCTCTCGACACCTGGTGCTGCTATCCCATCTGTCAGCACAAATCTCGCTGAACACCACCTAACCCAACTGCCATCCCACTCTACTGGGAGCTCGGCAGCCGGGCTGCAGCTTCTCGGCCGCCAACAGCCATACTGCACTTCAAGACCAAGTGCTACCAATAACCGAGCTTCGTTTCAGCTGTGCTCGACCGCATTCTGGCGACGCCGAGCACGGGATTGGTCATTCCGATCAACCAAAGGCCTTCCTGCCGAGCTTCAGGCACGAATCTTCATGCCGAGCTATGGGTGTGCACCCTCCGACCGAGCAACGCACGGACCGTGAAGCCCTTCTAGGCCGCGGACGTCTCAGTCGAGCTCTCACTTGACCGGCCTTCATACCAAAGAGCCCAAGTAGCTCGGCTTCGCAGGCCCTTTGCCATTACCGAGCAAAACCACGGCACAATCTTGAAGCCAAATACCTCGGCCCAATCTTGTTCGGCCCAAACTAGATCATAAATCTCCCTCTCAATTGCCCCTTAATTCCGTCCACGCTAGCATGACTGTGATTACATTACAAGGCCGGGCTAGGCTTTTTGCTCGGTGATCCACTTTCTTCGGCAAGGAACTCCAAGGAAGGTGAGCAAGGTCCGCTCCGCGACTTCCTTCTTGGCGGACAAGATCAGCTCGGCCAATGGACTCCAAAGAAGGCGAGCAAGGTCCGCTCCGCGACTTCCTTCTTGGCGGACAAGATCAGCTCGGCCAAGTAACTCCAAAGAAGGCAAGCAAGGTCCGCTCCGCGACTTCTTTCTTGGCGGACAAGATCAGCTCGGCCAAGGAACTCCAAAGAAGGCGAGCAAGGTCCGCTCCGCGACTTCCTTCTTGGCGAGCAAGATCAGCTCGGCCAAGAAACTCTAAAGAAGGCGAGCAAGGTCCGCTCCGCGACTTCCTTCTTGGCGGAGAAGATTAGCTCGGCCAAGGAACTCCAAAAAAGGCGAGCAAGGTCCGCTCCGCGACTTCCTTCTAGGCGGACAAGATCAGCTCGGCCAAGGGACTCCAAAGAAGACGAGCAAGGTCCGCTCCGCGACTTCCTTCTTGGCGGACAAGATCAGCTCGGCCAATAGACTCCAAAGAAGGCGAGCAAGGTCCGCTCCGCGACTTCCTTCTTGGCGGACAAGATCAGCTCGGCCAAGTAACTCCAAAGAAGGCAAGCAAGGTCCGCTCCGCGACTTCTTTCTTGGCGGACAAGATCAGCTCGGCCAAGGAACTCCAAAGAAGACGAGCAAGGTCTGCTCCGCGACTTCCTTCTTGGTGGACAAGATCAGCTCGGCCAAGGAACTCCAAAGAAGGCGAGCAAGGTCCACTCCGCGACTTCTTTCATGGTGGACAAGATCAGCTCGGCCAAGGAACTCCAAAGAAGGCGAGCAAGGTCCGCTCCGCGACTTCCTTCTTAGCGGACAAGATCAGCTCGGCCAAGTAACTCCAAAGAAGGCGAGCAAGGTCCGCTCCGCGACTTCTTTCTTGGTGGACAAGATCAGCTTGGCCAAGGAACTCCAAAGAAGGCGAGCAAGGTCCGCTCTGCGACTTCCTTCTTGGCGGACAAGATCAGCTCGGCCAAGTAACTCCAAAGAAGGCGAGCAAGGTCCGCTCCGCGACTTCCTTCTTGGCGGACAAGATCAGCTCGGCCAAGGGACTCAAAAGAAGGCGAGCAAGGTCCGCTCCGCAACTTCCTTCTTGGCGGACAAGATCAGCTCGGCCAAGGGACTCCAAAGAAGGCGAGCAAGGTCCGCTCCACGACTTCCTTCTTGGCGGACAAGATCAGCTCGGCCAAGTAACTCCAAAAAAGGCGAGCAAGGTCCGCTCCACGACTTCTTTCTTGGCGGACAAGATCAGCTCGGCCAAGGAACTCCAAAAAAGGCGAGCAAGGTCCGCTCCGTGACTTCCTTCTTGGCGGACAAGATCAGCTCGGCCAAGGAACTCGGAAGAAGGCGAGCAAGGTCCGCTCCGCGACTTCATTCTTGGCGGACAAGATCAGCTCGGCCAAGGAACTCCAAAGAAAGCGAGCAACATTAGTGTAACAACCCCCATACCGTTTACCGAAATTACTGAAATACGTACTGATTACTGCTAAACTGAACTGATAATGACTGATAATTGAATGAATTGAGTTACTGAATAAACTGATTGAAATCGAAACTGAAAGTGAATAAGCTTATTTATTGAATTGCATATTGCATCTGTTTGATTGATTGGTTATCTGTTTGAATTCGTGTGTTTAATTGCTAATTGAAGGCCTTATCGGCGGCCGAATTAGAAACCGTTTAGTGTTCCATAATCAGTAGAATATTTGTGATTTTATGGTATATTTATCTGAAAATTGATTAGGAATGATTAAATTAGATTAAAATGAGTTAATTGCAAACTTAGGCCTATTTACCAAATTGCCACTCTTAGTGGGCCACTTAGAATAATAAATTAGGCCTTATTACATGTGACCAAAGCTTCTTCCTCAGCTCTTTTGTTGCCTATAGCCGACCATAGAGGGAGACAAGAGTGAGAGAGTGTTTTCTTTTAGTGTATTGGCTTGCTCTTGGAGAATTGCTTGAAGAATTGAAGTATAATTGCATAATCTAGCTTTCCAACCTTGAATACAAGACTTAGGTAAGAAATTTAAGTCTCCATTGTTGTCCTTAAACTTGTTCTTCCATGGTTCATGCTCCATTGTAGGATTACACCATAAATTAGTTCTATAATGTTGATTTAGAGCTCATTCCATGCATGCATGTGTATATTGAAGAGTTTTGGGTTGATTTCATGGCAAATGATGCATGCATGTACATGTTAATGTTTAAGACCATGATTTTATCTTGCTTTTACAGATTGGAGCTCACTTGAGCAAGCTTTGAAGCTCAAAAATTGGTTTAAAGTTCATGCATTGCATGTTTTGAAATTATTCCTGAAATGGGTTTGAAAAACGGCTTTAATTGACCAACTCTTGGCCCTTGCATGTGCAAATTGACTTTTGAAACCTGTTAATCATTGTTTTTGGAGGTGTTTTCCAGAAAATGGGCCCAGGAGGATCGAATTTGGAGCATCAAAACTTGGTTTTAAGCTTGGATGTGAAATCTGCATTTTTCCAGAATTCTGTATCCCGCTCGAGCGGAAGAAGTAGCGCTCGAGCGGATAAATCATGCTCTCAGCATTTTGTTGACCTGCGTTGCAGTCCGCTCGAGCGGATTAATGCGCGCTCGAGCGGAGAAATCGAGCATCCAGCACTTTGCATTGTCTATCAGACCGCTCGAGCGGGGAAATGTACGCTCGAGCGGAGTATTGTGTGTCACGCTCGAGCGGGGAAGTTGATGCTCGAGCGGGGACCTTGTTTTGCTTTTACGCTCGAGCGGGGAAACCTGCGCTCGAGCGGAGGCCCTGTTTCACTGAAAATTCTGAAATTGTTTTCTATGCACATTTTTGCATCCTCATCTCATCCTAGGCATTCTTAGGCCTAGTTTAAGACATCTTAATGAGGACTTAGACGTAGAACCACACCGAGGAAATTTAGGGATTTAATTATCATCCTTCCCGACTGTAAAACTTAGTGTGTGTTCTATTTGCTAACTGTTTAGGGTTGGCTCTCGGGGACGCGCTCTAGCTGCTACTAGCCCAATCTCTGTGAGTAACAGTTGTGTAAAGATATGTTCAAAATGGTTATCTTTTGAATACTGAACTGAACTGTTTATTGAACTGTTATTGTTTACTGAATGAATGTATGTCCTGTATTCTGAACTGTATTGTGGCATCCTTAGCAATTATTGTTACCGTTACAGAGCTCTGTCGGTTCCCTTGTGGACCATACTGTTTACTGAATGATTGGCCATCATTACTGTTGGGTCTGTTAAGACCCGGTCCTTTGGACCTACTGTTTATAGGCTAATGGATGTACCACATATGACTGATGGACTGAAATACTGAAAGACTGAAATACTGTTTAATGAACTGCTTTCATTACTGTAAGGACATTCATTCATAACCTCTTTACGCTTTATGTTATTCACTGGGCTTTAGCTCACTGTTTATATATATGTAGGTTCTCAGCAGCCAGACCAGAGCTAGGAGCGTGGGTTGGTCCCCAGTTTTGTCAAGCCAGCCTATGTGCCTCACCGTGAGGTTCCGTGTTGCCATGTTATGGCCTTGGGATTTTGTTTTAGGTTTTTCCCATCGGTCTCTTCACTGTTTTGTATCACTGTATAGACCGCTACTGTTCTACTGTACTGTTATTGAGGGGTTAAGTCCCCGTACTGAATGTTGTGTATGATTGTATAGACTGTACTGTTTTGAACCGTATGAATGCATGAAAAATGTTTTTGGCATACAGATTTTCACAGCTCAATGGACACTAGTTAATTACTGTATTGGCTTCCGCCAGGCCCTGAACTCTGTTATACTGTATTACTGTTAAGCAGGCCTTCGGTAATCACGGATTACTGGCCGGTTACGGTGCTAAACCCATAGGGCCGGGTTTGGGTCGTGACAGAGTGGTATCAGAGCGATACTTAACCACGAGTTATACCGCACACACGTGTCCAAATGAGCTATAGGGTGTCCTAGAAAAACAATTAGGGCATCTCATGAACTTGAAAAGTGTGTGCTTATGACTGACTGATTGCATGTTAAATGTTAAACTGTCTAATTATACAACTGCCTATAATGATAACTGTTATAACTGCTTATAGTGAAATGGATAACGTAAACACTGCAAATGAAACTGGATCATCATCCTCTGAGGCCAGAATGGCCAGACTTGAACTAATGATGAGGCTGATAATTGAAAGACTGGATCAACAACAGAACCAACCGCCCCCACCTCCTCCTCCTCCGGTACAACCGGAACAGAATGTACAGAATGTGAACGCAAATGAGGGGGATATTATTGCTCTTACCCAGAAATTCAGCAAGCTAAAACCGCCATCCTTTCAGGGAGGCCTTGAACCATTGAAGGCTGAAGCTTGGGTACTTGAAACAGAAAAATTGTTTGAAGTGTTTCCGTGTTCGGAGGCAAACAAAGTACTGTTAGCAACCTTCACCCTTCAAGAAGAAGCAAGAAGGTGGTGGATGTTGACCCGCGATGCAAATACTATTATGACTTGGGCTCAGTTCAAGGAGTCCTTCTTTGAAAAGTACTTTCCCCAGTGCATCCGAGACAGAAAAGTGACGGAGTTTGAACAACTGAGACAGGGCAAAATGTCTGTTGCCGAGTATGAGAAGAAATTCACTGAACTTGCTAGGTATGCACCACACTGGTGGACACCGATTATAAGAAGGCCAGAAGATTTGAGGGAGGCCTTAGTGTTGCTATACAGGACCGAATAAATGTTTTGAAATTGCCAACTTTTGTGGGTGTTCTCGACCGGGCATTAATGGCCGAGACAAATATTGCAGCAGTGAAACAATCTGAAACACCAACAACTGAGTGGCAAGGTAAAAGGCAGAGTTTCAAATTTAAGAAAGGCAAGCATAACTCTGCAAACAAGAAACAGAATACGGGGTCGACGACTAGCCCCAGCCAAGGGAGTGGATTTACTCCACCCTGCTCCATATGTGGCAACAAGCACAAAGGGGTTTGCTATCAGATTTCTGGAGCTTGTTTTAGGTGTGGCAAGGTGGGCCACAGAATTAAAGACTATCCCTCTGCCCCGCAATCCAGTAGTAAAGCTGCACCGAGCGTAGCAGCATCAAATGTAGCACCGAAGCCTAACCCCAAAGCTACCGGGAAAGAGCCTATGAGGCAGGGCCGAGTGTTTGCCCTAGTACCGGGAGACGTGCAGAATACCGAGACTGTCGTGTCAGGTATCCTCTCTATCTGTGCTCAAAATGCATATGTATTGATTGATTCGGGGTCTACACATTCGTATGTATCGTATGCTTTTTCGCATAAATTGAATAGACCCTTAGAACCCATGAACTATCTGCTAGCTGTATCATCACCTGTTGGGGGATCCATGACATGTGCATATATGTATCCTGCTTGTGAGATTATTGTTGGGGATATGCATCTGTTTATTTGATTTACTGCCATTGAATATCGATCATTTTGATGTAATATTGGGGATGGATTGGTTACAAAAATATCATGCCACTATAGACTGTGTAACAAAACAAGTAGTTTTCCGTCCACCGGGCTTACCGGAATTTGTGTTTAATGGAATTGGAGTAGTATCCCCACCGTATCTGATTTCTTCTGTAAAAGCTGTTAGACTGATTAGAAAGGGGTGTAAAGGATATCTGTGTTCTGTGTTGACTGTGCCTACTGATGATAGTGTTAAAACTGATATGAATTGTATTCCTATAGTCAGAGAATTCCCAGATGTGTTTCCAGATGAATTGCCAGGGGATTTGATTGACAGGGAAATTGAATTTACTGTGGATGTGATTCCGGGTACACAGCCGATATCGAAAGCTCCTTACAGAATGGCTCCAACTGAACTGAAGGAATTGAAAGTGCAATTGCAGGAACTGTTAGACAAAAAGTTTATCAGACCCAGTACTTCACCGTGGGGTGCACCTGTTTTGTTTGTAAAGAAGAAAGATGGCTCACTGAGACTGTGTATTGATTACCGCGAACTGAACAAGGTAACTGTAAAGAATAAATATCCATTACCGCGTATTGATGATTTATTTGACCAGTTACAGGGTGCACAAGTGTTTTCCAAGATTGATCTTAGATCGGGGTACCATCAATTGAAGGTTAAACCGGGAGATATTGATAAGACTGCTTTTAGAACAAGGTATGGACATTATGAATTTTTAGTTATGCCGTTCGGAGTCACGAATGCCCCTGCTGCATTTATGGACCTTATGAACAGAATTTTTAAACCATACCTTGATGATTTCATTGTAGTATTTATTGATGACATCCTGATTTATTCTAAGACTGTTGAAGAACATGAACACCATCTAAGACTTGCCCTGCAGACCTTAAGAGAACAGAAATTGTATGCTAAACTGTCTAAATGTGAATTTTGGCTTGATCATGTGATGTTTTTGGGGCATGTCATTAGCAAGGATGGAATTTCTGTTGATCCGCAGAAAATTGAAGCTGTAGTGAACTGGCCTAGACCAACGAATGTAACCGAAGTCCGAAGCTTTTTGGGATTGGCTGGATATTACAGGAGATTTGTCAAAGATTTCTCCAAGATTGCCTTACCACTGACTCAGTTGACACAGAAGGGGACATCATTTGACTGGACTGACCAGAGGGAATCAGCATTCCAAGAATTGAAAACCCGACTTGTGACTGCACCGGTTCTGACTCTACCTTCAGGTACAGATGGTTATACTGTTTTTAGTGATGCTTCTCATAAGGGTTTGGGATGTGTTTTAATGCAGAATGGGAGAGTTATTGCTTATGCTTCCTGTAGACACCCCATTTTGACCGGCCCTAAGACTTGGGCATTTTATTTGACCACCCTCACCAGAAAAATCAAATTGACATTTCAAAATTCCAAACCTCACCCATTTTGGTCACTGTATTTTTGTTGATTTGTAGTATTTTCTAATTTTATGTGTGTGTATTAAATTAGGTGTGTGCATATCTTTTAGGTGTGTTTGATAAAAAATAATAAATAAACAAAATAAAATAAAAAAAAAAAAAAAAAAAAAGAAAAAGGAAGAAATGGGCGGTGGTGCATAATTGTGATAAGATGATAGTGCATAAGTTTTTTATGAGGCTATTTCGGTGGAGAGGGCACTGATAGGGAATTGGGTTAGGTGAGTTTGAGTGTTAAGAAAAGGAGAGGAGGAGGTTTGAGAGGAAGATAAAAAAATAAAAGGAATTGAGGGAGGATAGGACACCACACTACAAGCTCTCTCTCTACAAAAGAAGGGAGACATTACACGGGGGAGGGGAGGGCTCTCACAGCTCTCTCTCTCTAACTCTTTATCTTTCTCCCTCCCTCATGGCTCTCTTGAAGGAGAAACCCACCTCCCCTCTCTCGGCAAAACCATCCCAGCATCCACAGACCACCATCAAACTGCATTGCGTGTTCCATGCCTTCCAAAAACTCTTCTTTCATTCCCATTTTGTGATACCAAATCTCTCTCTCTCTGTCTATACCACCCCAGCCATCTCTCTCTCTTCACTCTTCTCTACCTAAGCTCTCTCCCTCCTCACAACACACATAACAGTCACGCACACCATCCATACTCACCCAACACACCCATCACCACACACCATCTTCACGGCAGTCACACCACACCACCACACCAAGCCAACATACACCTCCCATGCATGCATAAACCATGCAAACCAACTCCCTCTCCTCCCTCACTCCACCTCAACCCAGCTCTCGGCCTCTCTCACCATCTCACGGCCCCTCTCTCTCCTCCCCTACACCACCCATGATCACACACACATACTCTCATACACACATGCATACACGGATGAGAGAGGAGGGGAAGACATCCACCCCACATATCACAGTCCATACATGCGCACTCAACCCTCTCTCTCCTTCCACACCGTGGCTAACACACCCACCAACTTCACTTCCTCTCTCTAAGACACCCACCACCACCGTGGCCACCCTCGGCACTCCACCGTGAACACACAGATTCACACCCACCCACGGATCACTCATCACTCCGCACCTCTCTCTCTAACACCACGGCTCACATGGCATCTCTCTCTCTCTCTAGACCGTGGTCACCCATAGATACACCCACACACACACCTCTCCATCACTCATGCACACACGGCTCTCCCATGCACACACATACCTCACTCACTAACCCAAGCACGGCTCTCTCTCTCTACTTCTCTCTCTCTCCAAACCCAACTCCCTCTCTCTCTCACTAAACACACACCCACGGGTTACTCTCTCCCTCAAACCCAACTCACTCTCTCTCTCACTAGAGACCCAAGCCATTCTCTCTCTCTCTCTCTACAAAGAAACCCACCAACTTTTCTCTCTCTAGAGAGATACCCTCTCTCTCTCTCTAGACTCCCATGCATAACCCACCCCTGTTTGAGTAAATAGTTTGTGAGAAATTTTGAAGAGGTTCTGAAGAGGAGATTTCAAATCCGTTCCTTGGTTTGCCGCTTGAATCTGGAAAATGTGAATCATGTGGTATTGCGGAGCCCGGGACATGCGAAAAGGAGTGGAATGTGCCAGTGATGCAGTTCTTTATTTTATTTTTATTTTGAGTGTTGTGAGGTTTTATTTTTATTTTATTTTTCTCTCCTCTCTCTCTCATTCGGATCTGTAATATTTAAAGTGTTGTAATAATTCCCCCACCCCGCTTCTTTCTATCCCATTCTTTTATCGCTTTCCCTAACTGTGTGTATGTATATATGTTGACATGTCATGCATATCCCTGCTTTACATCCATGATCCATGCATAAGATTTGGCTAAAGTTGCATCTTTATGCTTCAATTGATTATCCCATGATTCTGTGTTTTGAGATAATTCACATGCCATATTCTAGAAGCCAAATCTTTAGTGCATCTCATGAGTGAATTGCATTAGGATCCTGTATATAAGATCATGCATATTTTACTAACCTTTGTTTTGTAGCTGTTCGAGGGTCGTCAGTCAATTTGTGAGTTTTTACGCTTTAGCATCTCATTTTGTGTGTGATTTTCTTATTATGTTTAGCATCCCACCATGAGGCTACTTGCTTACTTGATATAACTGTATGAATGCCTGTGGATGAAGGTTGGGTTATTTGGATTGGAACAAAGCATTGACTGTGAGTTTTAAGCCCACTAGATAGTGGCAAAACCATCTTGCTAAGCCCACCCGAGGGTGGCAATGCATTCTAAGCCTACCTGCGGGTAGCAAACCATCTTTCATAAACAAACATGAAGTGTTTTGTTCCAATTCAGGCGATCCAGTCTATACTTGTATGCTTCACATAGTAAATTTTAGGATTTACTAAACTAATCAGAACATGAACATATAAAGAAAATAAAAGTCATATCATGGTTTAGTAGAGGCCGATCTTTTGATCGGGTGAGTGGGGGTGCTCATTATTGACCTTCCCCTCTCATACCTAAGGTTCCGAGCCAAGCATCCTTGGTTACGACGAACAGTGGCCTTTGGCACCGAGTCATGGGTTTCCTAATTTCCCAAAATATTAGGTGGCGACTCTGAGATCTGATGACGCAGTCCATTTTTGATAAAATTGTAATAAAATGGATTTTCAATAAAAGTTGCCAAATCTGGACTCTCATCTACGTTTCACATTGCACTCGTGAGACATTGAGATCAAAGAGATCTCGGGAGTCCGAACTGTTTAACGCGCGCGGGTACCCCCCGGGCATGTTACAGTTTCTGGCGACTCTGCTGGGGATTTATGAAACCTTGACTCGAACTCCATGATATGACTTTTATTTTCAGTTATATGTTTATTGCATTGCATGCATTGGTGCACTTAAAGTTCTTGTGTTGCCCAGATACTGGTGGGAGCACAGGCAAGCTTTTTGTGACACTACACCTATTTTTACGATACTTTAGAGGCCTTGTGTTATAACCTTCTGAGATCTGTCAAAAAGGTAGTTCTGCTATGTAGCCCTGCTATCTAGCTTTGCTATCTAAGGTTCTCAGACTTCGAAGAGAGGCTATTTGACTCTTCTGATTTCCTGGGATCTTTATTGGTTATGACCCAAAGGACTCTTTGGTAACGTCACCTTGACTTCAACCCCTAGAGTAAAGCCAACCTTGTACATATAGTGAGCTATAGTACCTTTCAAAATTAGGATAGAATGCTCTCCCATTTCTAGGATGTATGATACCGCTTGTCTGAATAGTGAAACCCTAGATCATTTCAAGCTAGGACAGGATAACCCTACCCTCCATAGGGGTATTTGTTCTCTTTCCTGCTATGTGTTATGTGCAATGTATTGGATCTATACAGGGTTTCTCAAATTCGAATAAGTGGTTCAGGTTATTCAGTTTAGCACCATTACTTCAAAAAAACAAAAAAAAAAAATATAACAAAAACATAAAATCAAAATAAAAAATATAAATAAAATTTCGACCATCTCTGTGATTGGAGAGTGACTACCCGTTGATTGCACGAGCTTTATTTTGAGTGTTGTGGCTGGCCCACACTTTGACTGGCAATTTGAAAATGGTTTTATTTTGAGTTCTGAATTGAGTAATGAGTCTAAGTTTGATTCCACCAAGTTTGTAGAGTTAGAGTCAGGCTCGAGTCAGCCTAATGAGTCAGAGTCTGTTGATTTCGAGAGTGCTAACCTAGACATTTCTGTCTTGTCTAGGTCTTCTTTATCATTTTCTTTTGAGTCTGTGTCATTGCTGAGTCATAGTCTCTTTCCAATAAACAAAAAAAATAGAGTCTGCCTACTTTTCTGTGCCTTTAAATCATTGCATTGACCAAAGTTTTTCAAAATGTTTCCCAAAATTCTGATAAAAACAAAGAGGAAGAATTTCCTCGGGATTTGCAAATTTTGATCAACTGAGAGGAAGAGAGGTGTGCTAAGCCTTTGATGAATAAAATCATTTTTGTTAATGTGGGTACTGAGAAGGATCCTGCCTTGGTCCAAATTGGTTCTATCTTGTCTTCGTAAGTGTACGAGTGATTAGTCACTTTGTGAAAAGATTTCAAAAAACTGTTTTTGCGTGGTCCTACGAAAACATGCCTGGAATTGATTATACAGCATAGGGTCCCTCTTGACTCGTGGTCCAACCTCCTTAGCTCCTTAGCTTTCAAACCGTGATTTGAAGTCTCCCATGATCAATCAAAGTGTAAGGCTTGCATAGCCAAATTGGAAATAGCCCTTGAACTAGGGGTCATGATGTGATTCAAATGAAGACAGCCCTTAAACTAGGGGCAATAAGGTCGAATATGAGTTAGATTGGAAATAGCCCTTGAACTAGGGGCAATGATGTGATTTCGATTGGAAACAGATTTTGAACTCAGGGCAGAGAATATGATTTCGATTTGAAACAGCCCTTGAACTAGGGGCAAAAGTGTGAGGCTTGCATAGCTGAAATTGAGGTAACCCTTGAACTAGGGGCAATAAGGTACCACCCTTGAGAGGCTCGCTGGGTCGAAAACCCGGAAGGGCGACCCAGGCAAAAGTTAGAGCATAAAAAAAAAGAAGGAAAAATAAAAAGAAAAATGAAAAGCTCGCAAGGTTGAAAACCCGAAAGGGCGGCTTTGGCAAAAGTTAGAGCGCAAAAGGAGAGTATCAATACCCGAGTGAACCTTAGCCAAAACTATGTAGAGCCTGTGATTCAGATTGGAAGAAGGTCAGATGTGATTTAGATTTGAAGGAGCCTTTGAACTAGGGGCAAAATGTTGGATGTGATCAAAGAGTTAAAACTGAACCGTTTCCCAATGAAGACCGCCCAGAAAGGCAAAACCTAGAATTTGAGAGAATGGATTTTATTATTGAAGGACAGCCGAGTTTCTATCCACTACACTAGGGGCAACACTAGGGGCAAATTCAGATCCAATTAGCCTAGTCCCTACATCATCATATCTACTGGTCAAGTGTAGTAGTTGTTCTCATAGTTGGCTTAGAGATTCCCCAATCAACATGGACAAGTTAAAATGAGAGTAACCCTTGAGAGGCTCGCTGGGCGGAAAACCCGGAAGGGCGACCCAGGCAAAAGTTAGAGCAGAAAAACAAAGAAAAAAAAAAAGAGAAACTCAAAAAAAGAAAAAAAAATCAAATGAACAAAATGAAAATGAAATAGAAAAAAAATCAAAAAATGAAAAGCTCGCAAGGTTGAAAACCCGAAAGGGCGGCTTTGGCAAAAGTTAGAGCACAAAAAGGTGAGTGTCAATACCCGAGTGACCCTCAGCCCGAACTACGATGGCCTGATTCCTATCTTTGGGATACGTAGGTAGCTTCATCTCGAAGTTCGGCCCTAATAAATTTTTCAACTCATTCATTTTGTCCATGTTTGATTGGTGTATCTTTAGTCGACTCGGTTGTCCTACCCGTGTTTGATTGGTTTATCTTTAGTCGACTTGATTGTCCTATCCGTATTTGATTGGTGTATCTTCGTTCTGCTCAGTTCAGTTGGTTTGATTCAACTTGGTTTAGTTCGGTTCGGTTCGGCGGTTCGGTTCGGTCCGGTTTTGCTCGGTTTCATTCGATTTGGATCGGCTCGGTTCGGTTCGGTATGGTTTGGGACTATGCACCCCGATGGTTGATTCCATGTTAGTTGAATAGTGGCCATTTGCAAAAAGAGGTTTTGATTAATTTGAATAAAGTTGACTGATTTTTCTCGAAAATTGTTCCATTTTTGCAAAACTTGGACCATTCTTTGGATTTGAAAAGGGAAAATTTTCAGTGCTCACAGTTTAGCTTACATGATTTGAAACAGAAAATGAAATAAGTATGCTAATCTAACTCTCATGTTGATCAAAACATGTTTACGAAAAATCAAGAGACAAAAAAAGGGTCAAGGCAATGAACTAGGGGGCATAGTCGAGTTAGAGATTCTGTCTTCTCCACCGCTCGAGTCAACTATTCAGTATATATAAGTGTGTATTCATATCAGTCAGTGTATATAAGTGTGTATTCATACCAGTCAGTATATTTATACCAGTCGGTGTATTTATACTAGTCAGTGTATATAAGTGTGTTTGGATCGTTTTGCTTCATTCTTCTTTCGTTAAATCATTTTTTACTCAGGTCAGTATAGAATCAATGTTCAATTCATAGTTCAAAATTCAATCACTCTCAAATTCAATCAAACAAAAATGTTTTCAAGTTCAAAGTGATATGCCAGTCACGCCATTGATGAGCAAAAAAAAAAAAAAAGAAACTGATTTTATTGAAATCAGGGGAGGACATCCCCGATTACAGAGACTCAAAAAAAAAAAAAAAATCATTCAATTACACCATTGTCTTTTTCTCTGGTTAAAACCTTCCCTCTCTCCGTATGAAATACGTTGAGATATGCTTGTTGGTTATACCATTGTCATTTTCTTTGGTTAAAACCTTCCCTCTCTCCGTATGAAATACGTTGAGATATGCCTGTTGGTTATACCAATGCCATTTTCTTTGGTTAAAACCTTCCCTCTCTCCGTATGAAATACGTTGAAATATGCTTGTTGGTTACACCATTGTCATTTTCCTTGGTTAAAACCTTCCCTCTCTCCGTATGAAATACGTTGAGATACGCCTGTTGGTTACACCACTATTCCTCCTCTCGCGTGAGACGCGTTTGGATCTCAAATACTCCTCTCGCGTGAGACGCGTTTGGATCTCAAATACTCCTCTCGCGTGAGACGCGTTTGGATCTCAAATACTCCTCTCGCGTACCGCGCGTTTGGATCTCAAATACTCCTCTCGCGTATCCGCGCGTTTGGATCTCAAATACTCCTCTCGCGTATCCGCGCGTTTGGATCTCAAATACTCCTCTCGCGTGAGACGCGTTTGGATCTCAAATACTCCTCTCGCGTGACGCGCGTTTGGATCTCAAATACTCCTCTCGCGTGCCGCGCGTTTGGATCTCAAGTTCACTTTCCTCCTCTCGCGTGCCGCGCGTTTGGATCTCAAGTTCACTTTCCTCCTCTCGCGTGAGACGCGTTTGGATCTCAAGTTCACTTTCCTCCTCTCGCGTGAGACGCGTTTGGATCTCAAGTTCACTACCCTTCCTCCTCTCGCGTGAGACGCGTTTGGATCTCAAGTTCACTACCCTTCCTCCTCTCGCGTGAGACGCGTTTGGATCTCAAGTTCACTTTCCTCCTCTCGCGTGAAACGCGTTTGGATCTCAAGTTCACTTTCCTCCTCTCGCGTGAAACGCGTTTGGATCTCAAGTTCACTTCCTCCTCTCGCGTGAAACGCGTTTGGATCTCAAGTTCACTTTCCTCCTCTCGCGTGACACGCGTTTGGATCTCAAGTTCACTTTCCTCCTCTCGCGTGAGGCGCGTTTGGATCTCAAGTTCACTTTCCTCCTCTCGCGTGAGACGCGTTTGGATCTCAAGTTCACTTCCTCCTCTCGCGTGAGACGCGTTTGGATCTCAAGTTCACTTTCCTCCTCTCGCGTGAGACGCGTTTGGATCTCAAGTTCACTTTCCTCCTCTCGCGTGAGACGCGTTTGGATCTCAAGTTCACTTTCCTCCTCTCGCGTGAAACGCGTTTGGATCTCAAGTTCACTTTCCTCCTCTCGCGTGAGACGCGTTTGGATCTCAAGTTCACTTTCCTCCTCTCGCGTGAGACGCGTTTGGATCTCAAGTTCACTATTCCTCCTCTCGCGTGAGACGCGTTTGGATCTCAAGTTCACTTTCCTCCTCTCGCGTGAGACGCGTTTGGATCTCAATTTCACTTTCCTCCTCTCGCGTGAGACGCGTTTGGATATCAAGTTCACTATTCCTCCTCTCGCGTGAGACGCGTTTGGATCTCAAGTTCACTTTCCTCCTCTCGCGTGAGACGCGTTTGGATCTCAAGTTCACTTTCCTCCTCTCGCGTGAGACGCGTTTGGATCTCAAGTTCACTATTCCACCTCTCGCGTGAGACGCATTTGGATCTCAAGTTCACTTTCCTCCTCTCTCGTGAGACGCGTTTGGATCTCAAGTTCACTTTCCTCCCCTCGCGTGAGACGCGTTTGGATCTCAAGTTCACTTTCCTCCTCTCGCGTGAGACGCGTTTGGATCTCAAGTTCACTTTCCTCCTCTCGCGTGAGACGCGTTTGGATCTCAAGTTCACTTTCCTCCTCTCGCGTGAGACGCGTTTGGATCTCAAGTTCACTTTCCTCCTCTCGCGTGAGACGCGTTTGGATCTCAAGTTCACTTTCCTCCTCTCGCGTGAGACGCGTTTGGATCTCAAGTTTGGTCTAGGAGACCTTAAATCCTCTGAAGGTGCAATTCCTTTGGTGTTTGTCGTGCCCGAACGACTTTAGGTGGTCTGGTATAGTCACCTGCCTGTGATTGCAATGAGTTCCTAGGAGACCAACTGCGATGGTGGAAACTAGAGTTCGAATGGCCGAGGCCTAGAACGAAAAGGTTCGGGATTTCCGAGACTAAAGTCTGGTTTAAATACCCAGAGGTGCATCCAGGGGTGCATTCTCGGCTTGAAATCTGTATGGCAGCCCCATAGGTTGAGGTAGCTTGTATGTGCCTCAACTCTGGAAACTGAACCAACCTAGTCTGTCACCCCGTTGGAGAATAGGGAAAGTTGTAAATATGATCAGAAAAGCGGCATCCATGGCCACCCAAATCGGTTAAAAACAGCAGGTGCGCCTGTCTGTTTACACCACCCCTTTTCCTCTCGCGTGAGACGCGTTAGGATGTTGACCCAAATTGGTTAAAAACAGCAGGTGCGTCTGTCTGTTTTACACCACCCCTTCTCCTTTCGCGTGAGACGCGTTAGGATGTTGATTTCTCTTGGTTGAGGTCATCCCTCTCTTGCATGATCATAAGTTTTTCAAAAACAAACCGGCTTCGCGAAGCGTGTAAGTCCAACTTTCAAATTGCATTTTGAGCGTATCATTTGCATTCTGCCCCTGAACTACGCTGGTTTGATTCCTTGCAAAGGGATACGTAGGCAACCTTCGGGTTCAACCACTTGCATTACATCTGGTTTGTACATACATTGCATTTTGTGTGATTGCCCAAGTCTTACGGCCTTGTCAAAAGGGTCGTCTTTTGGCTTTGACATTCACTCACGTCACTTCATGACTTCGAGCTCTGTCAAAGAGGGGCAACTGTAGACACCCCATTTTGACCGGCCCTAAGACTTGGGCATTTTATTTTGACCACCCTCACCAGAAAAATCAAATTGACATTTCAAAATTCCAAACCTCACCCATTTTGGCCATCACTAGTATTTTTGTTGATTTGTAGTATTTTCTAATTTTATGTGTGTGTATTAAATTAGGTGTGTCATATCTTTTAGGTGTGTTTGATAAAAAAATAATAAATAAACAAAATAAAATAAAAAAAAAAAAAAAAAAAAAAAAAAAGGAAGAAATGGGGCGGTGGTGCATAATTGTGATAAGATGATAGTGCATAAGTTTTTTATGAGGCTATTTCGGTGGAGAGGGCACTGATAGGGAATTGGGTTAGGTGAGTTTGAGTGTTAAGAAAAGGAGAGGAGGAGGTTTGAGAGGAAGATAAAAAAATAAAAGGAATTGAGGGAGGATAGGACACCACACTACAAGCTCTCTCTCTACAAAAGAAGGGAGACATTACACGGGGGGAGGGGAGGGCTCTCACAGCTCTCTCTCTCTAACTCTTTATCTTTCTCCCTCCCTCATGGCTCTCTTGAAGGAGAAACCCACCTCCCCCTCTCTCGGCAAAACCATCCCAGCATCCACAGACCACCATCAAACTGCATTGCGTGTTCCATGCCTTCCAAAAACTCTTCTTTCATTCCCATTTTGTGATACCAAATCTCTCTCTCTCTGTCTATACCACCCAGCAGCCATCTCTCTCTCTTCACTCTTCTCTACCTAAGCTCTCTCCCTCTCTCACAACACACATAACAGTCACGCACCCATCCATACTCACCCAACACACCCATCACCACACACCATCTTCACGGCAGTCACACCACACCAACACCAAGCCAACATACACCTCCCATGCATGCATAAACCATGCAAACCAACTCCCTCTCCTCCCTCACTCCACCTCAACCCAGCTCTCGGCCTCTCTCACCATCTCACGGCCCCTCTCTCTCCTCCCCTACACCACCCATGATCACACACACATACTCTCATACACACATGCATACACGGATGAGAGAGGAGGGGAAGACATCCACCCCACATATCACAGTCCATACATGCGCACTCAACCCTCTCTCTCCTTCCACACCGTGGCTAACACACCCACCAACTTCACTTCCTCTCTCTAAGACACCCACCACCACCGTGGCCACCCTCGGCACTGCACCGTGAACACACAGATTCACACCCACCCACGGATCACTCATCACTCCGCACCTCTCTCTCTAACACCACGGCTCACATGGCATCTCTCTCTCTCTCTAGACCGTGGTCACCTATAGATACACCCACACACACACCTCTCCATCACTCATGCACACACGGCTCTCCCATGCACACACATACCTCACTCACTAACCTAAGCACGGCTCTCTCTCTCTACTTCTCTCTCTCCCTCAAACCCAACTCCCTCTCTCTCTCACTAAACATACACCCACGGGTTACTCTCTCCCTCAAACCCAACTCACTCTCTCTTTCACTAGAGACCCAAGCCATTCTCTCTCTCTCTCTCTCTACAAAGAAACCCACCAACTTTTCTCTCTCTAGAGAGATACCCTCTCTCTCTCTCTAGACTCCCATGCATAACCCACCCCTGTTTGAGTAAATAGTTTGTGAGAAATTTTGAAGAGGTTCTGAAGAGGAGATTTCAAATCCGTTCCTTGGTTTGCCGCTTGAATCTGGAAAATGTGAATCATGTGGTATTGCGGAGCCCGGGACATGCGAAAAGGAGTGGAATGTGCCAGTGATGCAGTTCTTTATTTTATTTTTATTTTGAGTGTTGTGAGGTTTTATTTTTATTTTTATTTTTCTCTCCTCTCTCTCTCATTCGGATCTGTAATATTTAAAGTGTTGTAATAATTCCCCCACCCCGCTTCTTTCTATCCCATTCTTTTATCGCTTTCCCTAACTGTGTGTATGTATATATGTTGACATGTCATGCATATCCCTGCTTTACATCCATGATCCATGCATAAGATTTGGCTAAAGTTGCATCTTTATGCTTCAATTGATTATCCCATGATTCTGTGTTTTGAGATAATTCACATGCCATATTCTAGAAGCCAAATCTTTAGTGCATCTCATGAGTGAATTGCATTAGGATCCTGTATATAAGATCATGCATATTTTACTAACCTTTGTTTTGTAGCTGTTCGAGGGTCGTCAGTCAATTTGTGAGTTTTTACGCTTTAGCATCTCATTTTGTGTGTGATTTTCTTATTATGTTTAGCATCCCACCATGAGGCTACTTGCTTACTTGATATAACTGTATGAATGCCTGTGGATGAAGGTTGGGTTATTTGGATTGGAACAAAGCATTGACTGTGAGTTTTAAGCCCACTAGATAGTGGCAAAACCATCTTGCTAAGCCCACCCGAGGGTGGCAATGCATTCTAAGCCTACCTGCGGGTAGCAAACCATCTTTCATAAACAAACATGAAGTGTTTTGTTCCAATTCAGGCGATCCAGTCTATACTTGTATGCTTCACATAGTAAATTTTAGGATTTACTAAACTAATCAGAACATGAACATATAAAGAAAATAAAAGTCATATCATGGTTTAGTAGAGGCCGATCTTTTGATCGGGTGAGTGGGGGTGCTCATTATTGACCTTCCCCTCTCATACCTAAGGTTCCGAGCCAAGCATCCTTGGTTACGACGAACAGTGGCCTTTGGCACCGAGTCATGGGTTTCCTAATTTCCCAAAATATTAGGTGGCGACTCTGAGATCTGATGACGCAGTCCATTTTTGATAAAATTGTAATAAAATGGATTTTCAATAAAAGTTTCCAAATCTGGACTCTCATCTACGTTTCACATTGCACTCGTGAGACATTGAGATCAAAGAGATCTCGGGAGTCCGAACTGTTTAACGCGCGCGGGTACCCCCCGGGCATGTTACACTTCCCGACAGTTGAGACCGCATGAAAAGAATTACCCAACCCATGATCTTGAACTTGCTGCAGTAGTTTTTGCATTGAAAATTTGGCGTCACTATTTGTATGGGGCAACATGTGAAGTATACACCGACCACAAGAGCCTGAAGTATTTCTTCACCCAGAAAGAACTGAATATGAGACAGCGGAGATGGCTTGAACTGATCAAAGATTATGACCTACAGATTCTGTATCATCCGGGAAAAGCCAATACCGTTGCCGATGCTTTGAGCCGAAAATCGATTGGGAACATAGCCTGTTTGCTGACTGGGCAGAAAGAATTGCTTCATGATCTGGAAAAGTCTGAGATTGAAATTGTTTTGAGGGAACAAGGTGGAACCTTAGCTGCCATTACTGCTCAACCAGCATTGATTGAAGAGATTAAGGAGAAACAGCAACTAGATGATTTCTTGAAAAAGGTTATTGAAGATAAAGATTCAAAACCGAGACCGGGGTTCAAATTTGACAACAATGTACTGAAATTTCAAGATAGACTGTGTGTACCAAATGACACCGAATTGAAAAGAAGAGTTCTCCAAGAAGGCCACAATTCAAAATTGTCTATTCACCCGGGGAACACAAAAATGTACCAAGATCTGAAACAGAATTTCTGGTGGCCGGGAATGAAGAAAGAAATTGCCGACTTTGTGTCCAAGTGCCTTCATTGCCAACTAGTCAAAGCTGAACATCAACGACCTGCCGGATTACTGCAACCCTTACCCATACCAGAGTGGAAATTGGAGCATATCACGATGGATTTTATCGTTGGATTACCTCGCTCCAGGAAATGTATGGATTCTATTTGGGTTATTGTTGATAGACTGACCAAATCTGCCCACTTCTTACCTGTCAAGACAATCTATAATGCGGATAAATTGGCTGTTATCTATATTGATGAAATTATTAGATTGCACGGAGTGCCTGTGTCTATTGTTTCTGACAGGGATGCGAAGTTTACATCGAGGTTCTGGCAAAGCCTACAGACTGCATTGGGTACTGAATTGAGGCTGAGTAGCGCCTATCATCCTCAGACAGATGGACAGTCAGAAAGGACCATCCAAACTCTAGAGGATCTACTGAGAATGTGTGTCCTTGATTTCCAAGAAAACTGGGAAAGTCATTTGCCGTTGGCTGAATTCGCCTACAACAACAGCTACCATTCGAGTATTGGTATGGCGCCTTTCGAGGCATTGTATGGCAGAAAGTGTAAATCTCCAATTTGCTGGGCAGAAGTTGGAGATGGGCCGTTGCTTGGGCCCGAAATTGTTTATGAGACGACTGAAAAGATAAAACTGATACAGCAAAGATTGAAAACTGCACAGAGTAGACAGAAAAGTTATGCGGATATCAGAAGGCGGGATAGAGAGTATGAAGTGGGTGATCACGTTTTTGTGAAAGTGACACCAATGAAAGGCCAGACTCGTTTTGGAGTCAAAGGCAAGTTAGCACCGCGATATGTCGGACCGTATGAGGTGATTGAGAAAATCAATCCGGTGGCGTATCAAGTTGCACTTCCTCCTGAAATGGAGCATATGCATAACGTCTTCCACATTTCGATGTTGAGAGATTATCTCCGGGATCCGCTTCATGTGATTGAGCCTACCCGTATCGTGTTGAGTGATGACTACACTTACGAGGAACGGCCTATACAGATTGTAAACCGACGGATCAAGAAATTGAGAAACAAAGAGATTCCGCTAGTGAAAGTTGATTGGCAAAACCACGGAGGTGTGTATGCCACTTGGGAAAGGGAAGATGACATGGCTAGGCAATATCCTGATTTGTTCCCACTGAACCCTGTTTTCTTCCAGAATGAAGGTAACTTGAGTTTAGAGGACTAAACTCCTTATAAGGAGGGGAGACTGTAACAACCCCCATACCGTTTACCGAAATTACTGAAATACGTACTGATTACTGCTAAACTGAACTGATAATGACTGATAATTGAATGAATTGAGTTACTGAATAAACTGATTGAAATCGAAACTGAAAGTGAATAAGCTTATTTATTGAATTGCATATTGCATCTGTTTGATTGATTGGTTATCTGTTTGAATTCGTGTGTTTAATTGCTAATTGAAGGCCTTATCGGCGGCCGAATTAGAAACCGTTTAGTGTTCCATAATCAGTAGAATATTTGTGATTTTATGGTATATTTATCTGAAAATTGATTAGGAATGATTAAATTAGATTAAAATGAGTTAATTGCAAACTTAGGCCTATTTACCAAATTGCCACTCTTAGTGGGCCACTTAGAATAATAAATTAGGCCTTATTACATGTGACCAAAGCTTCTTCCTCAGCTCTTTTGTTGCCTATAGCCGACCATAGAGGGAGACAAGAGTGAGAGAGTGTTTTCTTTTAGTGTATTGGCTTGCTCTTGGAGAATTGCTTGAAGAATTGAAGTATAATTGCATAATCTAGCTTTCCAACCTTGAATACAAGACTTAGGTAAGAAATTTAAGTCTCCATTGTTGTCCTTAAACTTGTTCTTCCATGGTTCATGCTCCATTGTAGGATTACACCATAAATTAGTTCTATAATGTTGATTTAGAGCTCATTCCATGCATGCATGTGTATATTGAAGAGTTTTGGGTTGATTTCATGGCAAATGATGCATGCATGTACATGTTAATGTTTAAGACCATGATTTTATCTTGCTTTTACAGATTGGAGCTCACTTGAGCAAGCTTTGAAGCTCAAAAATTGGTTTAAAGTTCATGCATTGCATGTTTTGAAATTATTCCTGAAATGGGTTTGAAAAACGGCTTTAATTGACCAACTCTTGGCCCTTGCATGTGCAAATTGACTTTTGAAACCTGTTAATCATTGTTTTTGGAGGTGTTTTCCAGAAAATGGGCCCAGGAGGATCGAATTTGGAGCATCAAAACTTGGTTTTAAGCTTGGATGTGAAATCTGCATTTTTCCAGAATTCTGTATCCCGCTCGAGCGGAAGAAGTAGCGCTCGAGCGGATAAATCATGCTCTCAGCATTTTGTTGACCTGCGTTGCAGTCCGCTCGAGCGGATTAATGCGCGCTCGAGCGGAGAAATCGAGCATCCAGCACTTTGCATTGTCTATCAGACCGCTCGAGCGGGGAAATGTACGCTCGAGCGGAGTATTGTGTGTCACGCTCGAGCGAGGAAGTTGATGCTCGAGCGGGGACCTTGTTTTGCTTTTACGCTCGAGCGGGGAAACCTGCGCTCGAGCGGAGGCCCTGTTTCACTGAAAATTCTGAAATTGTTTTTTATGCACATTTTTGCATCCTCATCTCATCCTAGGCATTCTTAGGCCTAGTTTAAGACATCTTAATGAGGACTTAGACGTAGAACCACACCGAGGAAATTTAGGGATTTAATTATCATCCTTCCCGACTGTGAAACTTAGTGTGTGTTCTATTTGCTAACTGTTTAGGGTTGGCTCTCGGGGACGCGCTCTAGCTGCTACTAGCCCAATCTCTGTGAGTAACAGTTGTGTAAAGATATGTTCAAAATGGTTATCTTTTGAATACTGAACTGAACTGTTTATTGAACTGTTATTGTTTACTGAATGAATGTATGTCCTGTATTCTGAACTGTATTGTGGCATCCTTAGCAATTATTGTTACCGTTACAGAGCTCTGTCGGTTCCCTTGTGGAACCATACTGTTTACTGAATGATTGGCCATCATTACTGTTGGGTCTGTTAAGACCCGGTCCTTTGGACCTACTGTTTATAGGCTAATGGATGTACCACATATGACTGATGGACTGAAATACTGAAAGACTGAAATACTGTTTAATGAACTGCTTTCATTACTGTAAGGACATTCATTCATAACCTCTTTACGCTTTATGTTATTCACTGGGCTTTAGCTCACTGTTTATATATATGTAGGTTCTCAGCAGCCAGACCAGAGCTAGGAGCGTGGGTTGGTCCCCAGTTTTGTCAAGCCAGCCTATGTGCCTCACCGTGAGGTTCCGTGTTGCCATGTTATGGCCTTGGGATTTTGTTTTAGGTTTTTCCCATCGGTCTCCTCACTGTTTTGTATCACTGTATAGACCGCTACTGTTCTACTGTACTGTTATTGAGGGGTTAAGTCCCCGTACTGATGTTGTGTATGATTGTATAGACTGTACTATTTTGAACCGTATGAATGCATGAAAAATGTTTTTGGCATACAGATTTTTCACAGCTCAATGGACACTAGTTAATTACTGTATTGGCTTCCGCCAGGCCCTGAACTCTGTTATACTGTATTACTGTTAAGCAGGCCTTCGGTAATCACGGATTACTGGCCGGTTACGGTGCTAAACCCATAGGGCCGGGTTTGGGTCGTGACAATCAGTTGGGCTGAAACTTCAGAGTTGAGCAAATCATCAACTCCTCTAGCCGGAGTAAATCATTTCGGCTGGAACCTCGAAGTTGAGCAAATCATCAACCCGTCAGCCGGAGTAAATCGTCTCGGTTGGAACCTCGGAGTTGAGCAAATCATCAACCCGTCAGCCGGAGTAAATCATCTCGGCTGGAACCTCGGAGTTGAGCAAATCATCAACCCGTCAGCCGGAGTAAATTATCTCGGCTGGAACCTCGGAGTTGAGCAAATCATCAACTCTTTAGCCGGAGTAAATCATCTCGGCTGGTACCTCGCAGTTGAGCAAATCATAAACTCTTCAGCCGGAGTAAATCATCTCGGCTGGAACCTCGGAGTTAAGCAAATCATCAACCCGTCAGCCGGAGTAAATCATCTCGGCTGGAATCTCGGAGTTGAGCAAATCATCAACCCGTCAGCCGGAGTAAATCATCTCGGCTGGAACCTCGGAGTTGAGCAAATCATCAACTCTTCAGCCGGAGTAAATCATCTCGGCTGGTACCTCGCAGTTGAGCAAATCATCAACTCTTCAGCCGGAGTAAATCATCTCGGCTGGAACCTCGGAGTTGAGCAAATCATCAACCCGTCAGCCGGAGTAAATCATCTCGGCTGGAACCTCGGAGTTGAACAAATCATCAACCCGTCAACCGGAGTAAATCATCTCGCTGGAACCTCGGAGTTGAGCAAATCATCAACTCTTCAGCCGGAGTAAATCATCTCGGCTGGAACCTCGGAGTTGAGCAAATCATCAACTCTTCAGCCGAAGTAAATCATCTTGGCTGGTACCTCGCAGTTGAGCAAATCATCAACTCTTCAGCCGGAGTAAAATATCTCGGCTGGAACAGAAGAGTAGGCCCCTCATCCACTATTATTTCGGACACAACAAAGCTCTTCAACCAAAGTAATTCTCTTCTATTACATTGACAAAAAGAGTATTTGCATTCAGAAGTGTAGGGGAAACAAGTCCTTCCTCAAAAAATTACATAAAGCTGCATTCCATGGTCGGGGTACGCCTTTGCCATCCAAATCTTCTAAGTGGTATGCCCCCTTGCCCGGTTATCTTGTAAGGCCCTTCCTAGTTTGCCCCTAGCTTGCCTTCGCCCGGCACTAGTGCGTTGCCCATGACCTTCCTTAAAACCCAGTCGCCCACTTGCCCGTTGCCACCGAGGTTGTCTCCGCGGTGGACGTCGCTGCATCATCCTCTACTCGGATGTGCTCATTGATGCGCTGCATTAGGTGCCACACGGATGTCTGCTGGCTCATTGTAAGCGAATCCTTCAACCTATGTCCGACCGGGAGACCGCGCTTATATTGGGTGATTGCCAGGTTGACCGGGCAATCTAGGATCTCATTGAAGGTATCCCAGCACCTGGAGTTGTACGCCTTGAGAGTGTCGCTCAGTTCCATCCTGACACTGAGAAGGTGGTCAACTTCCTTTGGCATTTTGGTATTGGTTTTGAAGCGCATCACAAAGGCTTCCGCCAACTGCTGCCACCTTTCTATGCTCCCATCCGACAGACTCTCAAACCATTTCAAGCCCAGCTCGCCCAAACTTGACGGGAAGATGAGGCACATAAGAGCGTCATTTCGCCTACGTCCGGCCATGACCTGTCGGAAGTGGCTCACATGTATATACGGATCGGTCTTTCCGTCATAGAGCGTGAACTTTGGCTGGTGGAAGCCCGCGGGAAGCGGTGTTGTTTCTACCTCCAGGGAGAAAGGGGTGGCGCTCAGCCTCGCCAAGTCTGTATCTACAAGGAGTGGCGCCGCTAGGCGAGATGGAGGCATTCCGACCTCCTCGCTAGCATGAACCCCGTAGGATAGTCGCTGGAACGCTAGCACCCTTTGAGCCTCCCGCCGGCGAGCCCGTTCCTTTAAGACTGCCCGCAAATCCTCTGAACGAGCGGAATAGGAGTACCTCAACGTCGTCACCGGACGTGAGGGCTGGTAAGTGCTATCTTGCGCACTGGACTTCTCTGCACGCACATCGGAATCACCAACCTTGTAACTTTGGGTAATAGAAATGGACGGAGTATGCCGCTGACTCTGACTGACTGAACGGCGGGGTTGGGTGTGCTCACTGTGGTCTCTCACTCCAGCTACACCCTTCCCTTTGACATGCCGCTTCAGCTCCTCCATCTCCGCAGCCATTCGCCGGATGACGGCATCCTGGTCCCTTAGCTTGTGTTCCAAACGTCTGGCATGTGATTCTCTCCACCGCCGATGGCCGTCTAGACTCCGTGAATGACCATAACTTCTTCCGCGCTTATCCTGCGCGTCTCCCGACTGTCCTCCGGGGAATGTCTCCAGGTCCCCCATCGGAGGGATGGTGGGGTGTCCTCTCCGTCTGCCTGACTCCAGAGTGACTCCGTCGATGGCGGACAACGGAATCTCGTCGTTGTTTGCCATAGAAAGCGATCAGATGAGCTTGGAAGACAAGGTTTTATCTGCAAGTTTCCCACAGACGGCGCCAATTGTACGGGGAGCAAATATTCAGGCAAGCCCGTACTCGTTTCTTCCAAGCTCCGCTTCTATCCAATCACCTGCGTACACAATAGCGGTGAGCTACCCGGCGGTGTGTGGCCGGAAAACCCCTCCGACGATCAAGTTAGAACACACACCTGGGGATAGATAGAGAGAAGGGAGAGAGTAGAGTGTAAGTATATCTCTTACCAAATGTTCGTGTGTCTCAGTATGGGGGGCACAGACCCGCTTATATACCTTCTGCGCCCCAAATCTACTCCCATTAGTCTCTCGACACCTGGTGCTGCTATCCCATCTGTCAGCACAAATCTTGCTGAACACCACCTAACCCAACTGCCATCCCACTCTACTGGGAGCTCGGCAGCTGGGCTGCAGCTTCTCGGCCGCCAACAGCCATACTGCACTTCAAGACCAAGTGTTACCAATAACCGAGCTTCGTTTCAGCCGTGTTCGACCGCATTCTGGCGACGCCGAGCATGGGATTGGTTATTCCGGTCAACCAAAGGCCTTCCTGCCGAGCTTCAGGCACGAATCTTCATGCCGAGTTATGGGTGCGCACCTTCCGACCGAGCAACGCACGGACCGTGAAGCCCTTCTAGGCCGCGGACGTCTCAGTCGAGCTCTCACTTGACCGGCCTTCATACCAAAGAGCCCAAGTAGCTCGGCTCCGCAGGCCCTTTGCCATTACCGAGCAAAACCACGGCACAATCTTGAAGCCAAATACCTCGGCCCAATCTTGTTCGGCCCAAACTAGATCATAAATCTCCCTCTCAAAATATAAGGTGAAAAAAAATCAGTGTGTTTGGTTTGAGTTTTTTGAATTAAGTTTTTTGAAAATTGAGTTTTTTGGTTTTCGTGTTTGTTTTAGTGAATATTTTTAAAATTTTAAACATTTTTTTTTTACTTTTTTAGATGCACCTTACTTAGATATATCTAAAAGTAAAAAATTTGTAAAAAAATATTTTAAAAAATTAATAAATACATAAAAATACAAAAAATGTACTGAATTCTTGTATTTTTTTTTATATTTTTGTTATTTAATGAATTTTTAAAAGATCTTTTTTACAATTTTTTTTACTTTTTAGGTGTATTTATGTTAGGTGTGTCTAAAAAGTAAAAAAAATGCTTAAACTATTAAAAACATTTAGTAAAAACAAAAAAATACAGAAAATAAGAAAATAAAATTTTCTGAAAAGTATTTTTGAAAAAATGGAACCAAGCAAGTAAATTAAGTTTGGGCATAATTTTTTGAATTTTTATGAAAAAAATATAGTGAATGGAAATGAATTTTGACTTTTTTTTGTATGAGTTAATTTTTTTTGACTTTTTAATTTTTGGATAAATTATAAATATATCTCTGAAATTTATTTAAAATACAAATTATTCATGTTGTTTAGAAAATTACATCACCCCTTCAAATTTCTAATCACATAATAAATGCTCTATTTTATTAATAAATCATTATTTTAGTTAATAATTTTTAATAATGTCAAAAATATATTTCAATTAATAATTCTGGTAATTTTATTTTTGTATTAGTGTGGTTAGGAATTTTATTTTTCCGGTTAATTTGTTAGATAAAAAAAATTGACAGGGGATATTTGTAATTTTCAGGATAAGATGAAGTAATTTGTATTTTAAGCAAATCTCAAAAATTATATTTGTAATTTATTCTTAATTTTTTAAGGGGTATTTTTTCATAAATCTCTCTACATTTACTTATATGTCATTTAGTCCAAATTATTTTTTTATATTTTAATAAGTCTTATGGGTGACATAGTTATTAAAATATCCCTAATAATAATTGAAAACGTGCATTAATGTTTATATTAATAGTGTAAATATTCTATGATATGAACATTCACACTGTCAATGTGAATATTCATACTGTCAAATTTATATAATGTGAATGTTCACATCATGAAATTGCTAAGGGTTCAAAAACTATTTGTAAGGATAAAATTGTCTATAAAATATCTTCAATATGAGAATTATGATTTGGTGGATCAAATATCCAAAATAATAAGACTTATTGAAATATAAGAATATTTTATAGACTAACTGGGATACAGATACTTGAAAGATGATTTTTTAATAAATTTTTATTTTTTTAATAATATTTTTAACTTTTTAGGGTAAATTACACTTTACCCTTTTTATGTTTAGTCACTTTTTTACTTTGGCTCTTAAAGTTTATTTTTTTTCACTTTAGCTCTATATATTTCAAGTTAAAGTTAACTTATGTTCAAAATTAAACAAAAAAGATCACAATAATTGTTACGTAATATAAAAAAGTTACATTGTTATAATAAAGTTTAAGAAGTGTGAGTCATATATAATAAAATATTTTTATATCACGTAACTGTCAATTTATTATTTTTTATATAATCTTTAATAGAAATTAATTTTAAAAGTAAACTGAAAAAAGTCAAAGTAAAAAAAATAAATTTTAAGATTCAAAATAAAAAAAAAATGCCAAATATAAAAGAAACAACATGTAATTTACTTAATTTTTTTTAACTGAAATAGTCACTTACCCGGTTTCAAGTAAAGATGTGACTGCTACACTAGCTATAGCCACATGGAAATTGTGATATGTAGGCCTTTGTTTGCAAACATCACGGTCTTGTGTGGTTTGTTTTTGAAAAATAAATTTGGAAATTTTTTTTAAAAAAATTTGTTTTTTTAGTGATTTTAAAAAAAAAATTAAAATTATTTTTTATCTCTTACGCATTAATCAATCATTTTTTTTTCTTTCTTCTCTCCTTCTCAATCACTTTTTCTCTCACACACATCTACTCAACTATAACAAAATATCAAATCATCTACACTCCAAATTATTTCCAAAATATACAACCAAACAAACCAAAAAAATTCTAAACTCTTTCTCCAATATATTTTTTGAAAACTTATCTCCCAAAACCAAACCAAACAAATTATTTTAGCAAATTTTTATTTTTTTATAAAAAAATTATGTGAAAAAATAAAGAGAGCGATGTAATAATTTATAATGACTTTTTAACTTTTTGACTAAAATATATAGTTGATAAACGGGACCTTATAGTTGGGAAATAAAAAGATTAATACCTCTTGATAACTACATTTATGGACTATAATTTTCCTATAGATTGCAATTTCATTAGTTTTATTTTTTTATTTTTTTTATTTTTAACAACTAAAAGAAGTTATTGATGAATTAAGAGTACAACGTACAAAATAAGGGCAAATTATCAACACCTCATGGGATTTGACTAAAATACAGATTCCTCATGAGATTTATATTTGCATAACAAATTGCCTCCTCATTTGCTATGCAAATATAAACCTCATGGCACAATTTGTAATTTTCCAAATCTCAGGAGAAATTCGTATTTTAGTCAAATCTCGAGAGGCGTATTGGTAATTTGCCCAAATAAAATATCAACAAATGCAGGAGAGTACACAAAGCATTAAAACAAGTAATTTACTTAATTATTAATTGAAATATATTTATAATATTATTAAAAATTATTAATTAACTTAATAATTTATTAATCAAATGAGCCATTTGTAATGAAAGAAAAAATTTCAAAAGACGAGATGTAATTTTCAAAATTATTGGAAGAAATTCGTATTTTAAATAAATTTTATAAGATCAAATGGAGAAGAAAAATTTATGTAACTGATCTCATTTGATGAAGCTTGAGGTTTATTTTGATTGGAATTATTTATAAATAATCCAAATTAGTATTATTATTCTTGCTTTTGAACCTTTAACTCGAGTGTCATTTTAATTTAAAAGAAAAATGAAAGAAAGATTTTCATATAAAATGAATGAAATCAAGAAAATTGCAATAGCAGTTGTATAACTATAATTATTACAAGATAAGGGTTATTGACAAATTTTGTTGGACACTTCCATACAGAACAATGGGTCCCATTTTGGCACATGGAAAAGAGAAATTGTTCTTTGTTCAAGAGTATTGCTCCACTCTATTCATATTTGAACAAGTGTACAGTTATCTCTTCAAAGAAAACACATAAGTAGTGGGATTTATTATTTCAACAAATAATAATGAGGTTGGCACACCACTTAAATTTGCCCCTAGAGTAATGAATAATTTCTCTATGGAGAGTATAGACAAGTAGTAATTCATAATATTGTGATTGGTGGAGAAAGTAGGTAGATGAGATATTGTGTTAGGTGATTGAGGAACATAAGGAGGCATAATGAATGCTGATTGGTTAGGGAGTACGGACACATAATACTCTGATAGTATTTTATAATTTTTCTAAAAAAAGCCAACAAAGAAAAAAATAGGCTTTGTTTTTAAGAGGAATTATGGGCAGGTGGGAGAAAGAAAAAAATAAAATAAAATAAGAACACATAGGGGTGCAACCATTTACACTCTCACAGCTTTTCATTTATACCCGCTACAAATATATTTATCTCTCCTATGTATATATAATTTTTTTTCCTGCCTCTTACTTGTAATTCTCCCTTCCTTTTATTTCTTATCCACAGTCCAATTATTAATAATGCCGTCGGTGCGCTGAGCTACCAGCTCGAGCATGTGATTGTAAAATTTTTCGAAACGATTGTATTTAATCAAATTTGATTTTAATGAGAAAAATTAAGGACGGACATTGTTTACATAGACCTGCGGAGGAATAAAATATTAATCCATGCCTAAAATAATTAGGCAAACAGCTCAAAAGAAAGAGAATGTCCAGATAAGTTTTTTAAGGGTCCAGTAGAGACCATTAGCGGTAAAATGGCGCGTGACTAAAAGTGTGAGGAGCAATGAAGAGTAAAGATCTCTTAGAAGGAGATCCGCAGAATGTAAGAAGAAGCGTCGGATTCATCTTCATCTAACGGTGGAAACATCAAGACAATAAATATAGGAGTATAGATTAGGCCTACTAGACGGCAAGTCCGTTCGATCAGTCTGATCCAATGAACACAACACTTGGCAAGTTAGTCACTAGCATCTGACATAATCTATGCTATACATATGAGGATGATCCAACGATCAAAGGTAAAGATAACTTGACCACTTGTTCGACCAGAGCTACGAACGGGCAGAACCCTCGAATCAAATATTGATCCAATGAATGGAATTTAAGTCAGAAAAATTATAAAAAGCGAAGTAGGTGAAGCAAAGAGGATTGACTAGAGGTAATCCAAAAACTTTCTTTTAAATACAACATTCATGGCTAAACAATATTCTGAATTGACTATCAGAGGATCCTCCCGACCAACTCTGGTCAGGAGTAATCACTGATGTTTCAGTTTCTTTAGACAAAGTAAATAAATAGACATATCATCTCACTTTCTTTGTAAAAAAGAATTTTACCCTCCACAAGATTTATTAGAGGTGGCAGTGGCTCGTGGGCATGTGGTCTAGTTTATTTTGGCTAAATTCTCTTTATCCATTGTACTTGAATACCTTTCACGGTTCAAATCTAAATCTTAGAATGTGATATATTAATGTGGGATAAATATGTTACCATTTCTCACCCAAATGTTCAAATAGTGATATTTGGAGTGAATTTTTTCATTCAATAATTGTTGGCTACACATTTTGTACAAGCCAATTATAATTCGACGCATGGCAAAATAAGGATAATATAGGAAGACTATTCAAGTCTTCGATCCTGATCGTACACGTGGCAGTTAGTATTGGTTGTTACGAGATCTGAGTAGCAGTGGATCAACAAAGAGATGTAAGGTGATGTGGCTTCAATGGTTACTCACATTTCAAATTCAAATTTAGGAGGGAAGCCTAACTGCAAGTAATGGCGTAATGGAGCTAATCTTGAGGCAACATGATCAGCGATCATGGAGGAGCAATTCGACGGTTAGAAATGCAGTTCGATGGTCATCCTTGAGCAGTATAAATAGTAGAGAAGGCCCCAGAAAAAGCCCCGACTCAGATCTAAAAACCAGTCTTATTATACTTATTTTCCTTTCCAGTTTTACATTTCCAGTCTTATATTTCCTGTACTTTAAATTCCTGCACTGCATCTTCGTTCATAGGAGTTGTTTCAAGTAGATTGTTGCTATAAACCTCTACGAGGCTGAGTTTGGATCATTGTAAGTTTTTCATTTTAATGAAATACTTCAACTGTTCTTCATTTAATTGTTATTTTGCTTAATTCTCCTAAATCAAGCCACTAGTAAAAGTCTTCTTCATTGAGGCTGAAAGAACTAAAACACAATCGTCTGATAATTGGTTGGCAATTAATTTTCTATGAGGACTGATTGATCCTTACTGGCATGCTCGCAATTACAATAATAACCTTCGAAAGCCAAAAAGCCAACATATATTTTTGGCACGCCCGTGGGACTAATTGAAATGGCTAGACGTAGGAGACAAGGAGAAAATGAACGCTTGGAAGAAGGCGTGGAAGGAGAGGTAGAGATACCTAATCCGGAGGATAATGTGATAACAGATCCTGTGGAAACTCCCATTTTTTCAGAACCTATGGTCGAACAGACCAGCACTTCAGAACAAGTACCACATGTTCATAATATTGGACGAGACCAAGGAATTGGACCATCCACTGTTCCATCTACTCAGCCAATAAATCCATGGGGTGGCCTAGTAGATGCTATGGGACAGCAATTAATGAACAACGTCCTTTTTGGATCGAATGAATAACCACCAACCAACAAACGTAAGACACATGGAGGAAGTTTCAAATGTCCCTCAGTAAAGATTGGCTAGAGATAAATAGCCTATGCAAGTTAATGGACATTCTAATGGTCAAACTAGTAATCAGAACTATGAAAGACCATCACCTCAGTCTTGGTACGAACCTATTCCGAGGCCTATAGCAGGTCAGAATGCCTCAGTACTTGACAGTGAAGTCATGCAATTTGGTGGATCTGACCCAGTACAAGAAAATGGCATAAGAATGTTTCCAAATCCCATGTTTGAAGCCATACCTGGCACAAGGGGTTCACTAATCCCTTATTCGAATTTACACCCGGGGGGTTGGAAGGTTTTCCTACAAATGGAAGAGACACAACACCAGTTCCAGCACCTTTCGCAGGTCCTTTCGTAGGACAAGCTCAAAAGGGTTACCCACACCCCCAACAGCAACCTGCACCACAGGGACAACCAGTCCCAAATATACCACCTTATGGACCAAGAGGACCACAGGCACAAGTTTGCCCACCAAATCCTATGTTTGCCCCTCCAGCAGTGGTTCAGCAGGCACAAAATATGGTCTCTAGGGACCAAATTGCAGATATTGTTAGAGAGATGTGTGGACCGATGGCTCGGGGGGTCCAGACTCTTGTGTACAGGAAACCATATCCAGAATGGGTAGACTAGGGTACATGAATACCCAAAGGTTTCAGGATACCAGATTTTGCCCTTTTTTATGGGAATGGAAACCAATCAACAGTAGAGCATATTGCTAGGTTTGCTGCTCAATGCGGCGAATTTACCAATAATGACTATATGAAGTTAAGGTTATTCCCAAATTCCCTAACTGGGGGAGCATTTGTATGGTATATTAACCTTACACCTGGCTCTATCCAGACTTGGCAACAGATGGAAGAGGCATTTCATGCCCAATTCTTCCAATCAGAGCCAGAGGTTTCCATGGCAGACTTGGCAAGATTGAGTCAAAGGCCTGATGAGAAGGCTACTCAGTTTATTGCCAGATTTAAAAGGCTCGAAATAAATGCAGAGTCATCTTACCAGAGCCAGAATTCGTGAGATTGGCTCAAAATGGTTTAGAGTTTAGGCTTCGAAAGAAGTTTGACTCGACTGAGTTAGAGATTTAGTGGAACTCACTTATAAGGTGTCTAGGTACGAAGCATTACTAGAGGAGGAACAAGACCGAAATAATGCATCGTACAAGACATATTATAGAGATCCTAATTATGAGATCATGCAGCAGAGATTGTGGGGAAAGAACCTGTGATCTGTGAAGCATTAATTCATAAGGATACAACAATTGACCAGCAATTTAAAAAGAAAGACTCTTCACAGGAAATACTCTTTTGATTTAATAAGGCAGTGACCATTTTTGATCATTTGCTTGCGGCCAACTTCCTTAAGTTACCGAAAGGAGTCAAAATTCCATCTCCTGATGAACTTAAAGGAAAAGTATATTGTAAATGGCATAATTCTTGGTCTCACTCGACTAGAACTGATTGTTTTTTGAGACAGGATCCAAGAACAAATTCGGAAAGGAAGTTTGAAATTCCCAGCCAAAACAGAAAAGGCTATGGGGATCGACAGTAATCCATTTCCAGAAATTGGAGAGGTGGCAGCCAATGTCATTATGCCAGACTTTCAGAGCTTGTCATTGAAAGAATTGGAAAGAAGTCAACGTGCAGATGCATGTCGCAACCAGACAACTATCAAGAAAGACACTGGAAATCTGCCAGCTATTGGACAAGATTTCTCACACCAGAAGGAAGACTCTGATGAAGAAGCACTGGATGACGACTCCTTAGAAGTAGCTGTAATACAGAAGATGTGTCCCAGGTGCAGACTGAGCTACAAATGGTTGAAAGGGCTTCCAATTGATGGGAAGCAATATTACAGGGATGCGCAAAGACGTCCTAAACCAACCAATGTTACAATAAAAGGCCATATCCATCTGGTGTTAGGCAGCAGCCATTGACGGTTGAACCAAAGCTGATAGAATGCATTCCAAAGGCAAGAGGCCTTTATATGAGTCCAGGCCACCTAATTATTACAGAATGGAGAGCAGTCATTCTGAGAGGAGACTGGAGAGAGGTTCAGTTTATGGGATCAAAGCGAGAGATTGGCCCCCTAGACCAGCCTCACGCAGGACTAGAAAGTGGACACCTTCATGCAAAGGCCTGAGTTAGGCCCAAAGCATGAAGTCAGGGCAAACAGTGGCCTTCACAGCCAGCTTCGAAGGTGACTTCGAAGGAAGAAAAAGCTAGTTCGACAGCCGGTCAGTAAGTTCGTGGGTACCTGGGGTCCTAGATTGGTTTGTGATGCAGAACAAACCTAGGGAAGTGTTTACCCAAAGAGATGTAATTGGAAACCAAGGCAGGATGTCAAGCCTCCTTTGGTGGCTCCAAACAATTGGGTATTGCTTAAGCACCCAAAAACAAAGGAACCAGATATGGTCCCCGTAATTTCTAGATCACAAAGGAAAAATTCAGCGTAGGTACACTCAGTACCAGCAAGACCTGAAAGAGAGTGGAGAGAGTTCTTCATTGGTTCAGACAGAAGGAAAGAAGAATCCAAAGTCAGACCATACTCCAAAACCAACTCCACAAGGCAAGATGGGTTGCAGCAGGGAACAGTTGGCCAAAGTCACTCTAGACTAAAAGCCAGAGAGAAGTCCAGTTTAGCAGGATTGGAGAAGGCGTTGATGGAGAGTGATAGCGAGGCAGAGAAAGAAGTTGGCTTAGGCCAAAAGAAAGAAATGGTGAGGAAGAAATATTCGAAGCTTCATGGCTGAACAAACATTTTTGGTTGAAAAACCAGTCACAAAAGACCATTTGAAAGAGCTTGTTAGTAAGGAAGTGCCAGAATGTAGTATGGAGGATGCTTCTAAAGTAACTGAACAAGTCGCCAAGAGGAGAAACAGGCACAGCCAGCCATCCAATTTGGCTCAGTATCAGTGAATATGGTACACATACTACCGATGAATTCCAAGCTGGAGATGAGAACCAAAGGGGCAAGAAATGGACCCAATTCCAGTCTCTAGTGAAGACTCACAAGTGAGTATGGTGCAAGATGATTCCGGAATGGCTACCCCAGATGGAAACTGAATATGAGAGTGAAGAAGAGGTGAGCATTAACCTCTCATATCCTTTTGAATATCCCTCGAACTCTATGACACAGCATGTCAAGCCTCTGTATATCAAGGCCTTTTTCGATGGGATACAATTGAACCGAGTCTTGATAGATAATGGGGCAGCGGTGAACTTACAACCGAAATCTTCCTTGAAGAAACTAGGGAAAAGGAACCCCAGGTTAATCCCAACCAGCACAACCATGCTGGTTTCGCCGGAGACAAACAGATGGCTCAGGGAATTCTGCCTATCAACCTGAGTGTGGGAACCAGGGACTGCATGACAGCATTCTTCGTCATCGACAGTAATGCTAAGTACAATGCTTTACTTGGTAGAGATTGGATTCACACTAACAAGTGTGTGCTTCCTCTTTGCATCAGAAAATAATGATGGCCTTGGGCAATGGGGAGACAGAGGAAATTGATGCAGATCCTCAACCCTTCATAGCCTGTGCAGACTTCGCAGAGGCCAAATTGTATATTGAGGGAGTGACACCACTCAGTATACTGAGGAAACCTGATGGCTCAGCCGAAGTGACGGCTGATGAGGAAGTGACACACCTGAAGCACTTAGTCCAGGAGAGTGCTGATGAAGAGGTTGTCGTTAAGGATGACAATGATGCCTGGTTGTAGGCAAAGAAATGAAGTCCAAGAAGCCAAGTCTTTGGCTCTAATTAAGTTCTCAATATTGGATGTAAAATCAATAGTCCAGAGAGTACAAGAGCAAGAGAAAGAAGCCATGATAATTGGCTGCAAGCAGAAGCAACAACAGGCCAGAGTTTTGGTCCTTGACAAATACTGTGCATTGGACATTGAAACAAAAGTCCAGGAGATACAGGAGGAAGAAGCCTTATGGACAGACTTTGTCTATGAGGAGGAGGGTAAAGATGTTGAATTAAGAACCTGGGAGCAGAACAAAGCAAGAAGATTGCTTCGAAGGCAGAAGGGATCAAAGAAGAAGCTTCAGTAAGTTCTCAGACACAAGACCCCTTAGAAGAAGTAAATTTAGGGGAAGGTTCTATACAACAGCCCACCTATATAAGTGCTTGTTTGAATGCTCTGGACAGGGACCAGTTGTTGGTTGTTCTGAAGAAATATAAAGATTGTTTTGCATGGTCTTATAATGAACTACCAGGATTGGATAGGTCATTAGTGGAACATAGGCTCCCTATGAGGCCTAATTTCAAGCCATACAAGCAAAAGCCAAGAAGAATGAGTCCAGAAGTGATTCAGAAAGTTAAGGAAGAATTCTTAGACTACTCAAGGCAGGCTTTATCAGGACAGCAGGTATGTGAATGGCTATCCAATATTGTGCCTGT